>JAWMAR010005659.1:0-24591 GCA_036785375.1 Leucoraja ocellata
CACTTGGTGTTTTACTCAGAATCCAGTGTCTGCAGTTCCTTTTGCCTCCCTGCTGCTCTTAATATACAACATAGAAACATAGAACAGCACAGCAGAAGGGCAGGCCCTTTGGCCCACAATGTCTGTGCCGAACGTGATGCCAAAAAAGGTCTGACAAAAAACGTCATCTAAACATGTTCTCCAGAGATGCTGCCTGACCCGTTGAGTTACTCCAGCACTTTGTGATTTTTGTTGGCATAAATCAGCATCTGCAGTTAACCATATAACCATATAACAATTACAGCACGGAAACAGGCCATCTCGGCCCTACAAGTCCATGCCGAACAAATTTTTTTCCCCTTAGTCCCACCTGCCTGCACTCGTACCATAACCCTCCATTCCCTTCTCATCCATATGCCTATCCAATTTATTTTTAAATGATACCAATGAACCTGCCTCCACCACTTCAACTGGGAGCTCATTCCACACCGCCACCACTCTCTGCGTAAAGAAGTTCCCCCTCATATTACCCCTAAACTTCTGTCCCTTAATTTCCTTTATTTTCTTGCACATTTAGAAGATTTTGTCATTAATTTTCGATTTGATCACTAAGTTCGTAATACCTTCTTATAATTGTAAGTAGTGGTCTGCAAACATGTTACTCTGTCTCTGGATTGTGTTAGAACACTTTCATAATGCATTTATGGCTCAGTATGCAGAGCAATTCAGATTACATCTATTATTTAAATGCCAATAATTGATACACAGATAAAACTCTATGGCTTACATCCAATTCATCTGCTAAAAAACATAACTGGATATTAATGAATCAACCCTTTTCAATGATCCAGATGTCCCCCATTGAACATTGTGTGGTTGTTGCAAATTGAATGTTCTGAAAATGCCTAAGGCTTCCTTAGGCCTGGCTGCACTGAAGATTATTATTGTGTCGGAAGGAACAGCAAATGCTGGTTTAAATCGATGATAGACACAAAATGATGGAGTAACTCAGAGGGACCGGCAGCATCTCTGGAGAGAAGGAATGGGTGACGTTTCAGTTTGAGAAGAAGGGTCTCGACCCGTAAACGTCACCCATTCCTTCTCTCCAGAGATGCTGCCTGTCCCACTGAGTTACTCCAGCTTTTTCTGTCTATCTGAAGATTATTATTGTTGTTGAGTAAAATGCAAGAGCAAGGCAGCACATTTAAAGAAAAGGACACAAAATGCTGGAGTTAAGAGCCTGTCCCACTTATCCGAAACAGAATTGTTTTCTTTGTAGCAGAAGACCAGTTATCTTGTATACTGTGTTGAATGGTGATTAATGGAGTATTGAAAGTTAGTCTAGCTGCATCGTGGCCTGGTTTGGCAACTTGAGCGTCCAGGAGGGGAAAAGACTGCAAAAAGTTGTGACCACTGCCCAGTCCATCACCGGCTCTAACCTCCCCACCATCGAAGGGATCTATCGCAGTCGCTGCCTCAAAAAGGCGGCCATCATCATCAAAGACCCACACCATCCTGGCCGCACGCTCATTTCACCATTGCCATCGGGAAGAAGGTACAGGAGCCTGAAAACTGTAATGTCCAGGTTCAGGAACAGCTTCTTCCCTACAGCCATCAGGCTATTAAACACGGCAACAAATAAGCTCTGAACTACAACAGACTATTATTATTATTGCGTCTGTAGAAGGGTTTCGGCCCAAAACGTTGCCTAATTCCTTCGCTCCATAGATGCTGCCTCACCCGCTGAGTTTCTCCAGCATTTTTGTCTACCTTCGATTTTCCAGCATCTGCAGTTCCTTCTTAAACATTATTATTATTGCACTATATAGGTTTATTTATTGAGTATGTGCGCATGTGTGTATACACACAATTAACTTTTTTTTCTTCCGTTATGTACTATGTTACGTATTCTGTTGTGCTGCAGCAAGCAAGAATTTAATTGTCCTATCTGGAACATATGACAATAAAACACTCTTGACTCTCTTCCTTCTCTCCAGAGATGCTGCCTGTCCCACTGAGTTACTCCTGCATTTTGTGTCTATCTATCAGCTATTCATAACATGTTTAACGTGATAAGAATTCCACTTGGGACAAAATGGTGAGGATCTGGTATGAGAAGAGGAGCCAAACAGGTGGTGATGTCCTTACGTCATGTTCTCCCCCCCCACAAAATGTTCCATGGTACAAGTGTTCATTAATTGCATCTCCTGGGAGGTTGGTTGTCACGATAACAAACAGCCCACAGCACTGATCCATTTTGTAAAACACAACCTCGTTCCACATGAAGCTGCACAACACGTCCCCACTGGAAGGAACGCGGCTCCATTGAAAACGCTTTTTGAACAACAGAAGTCGCACTTTAAAACAAACATTTATAACATTTGAAGGAGTGGATAGGAGTGGGGATGGGTAACTCCCAACCATCGTTGTACAGCCAGCTGACCACTATTGAGGAAACAGGGTGTTCGTCAGTTCTACATCCAAAGTATCTCAAAATACATGTTTAGATGGTACATTCGGGCGATCGATGGTTGGCGTAGACTCAATGTGCCAAAGGGCCTGTTTCCATGTTGTACCTCTAAAGCAAGTAGTTGCAGTAGGATACTTGTCATTTCCACATGTTGTTGACAGGACTATGCAGTCTGAAGAAGGGTCCCGACAGGGAACATCATCATAAGTTCATGTTCATTTTCTAGGAGCAGAATTGGGCCATTCGGCCCATTTGCTATTGAGACAGTGCAGCGTAGGTTCACAAGGTTAATTCCCGGGATGGCGGGACTGTCATATGTTGAAAGAATGGAGCGGCTAGGCTTGCACACTCTGGAATTTAGAATTTAGATGAGAGGAGATCTTATTGAAACATATAAGATTATTAAGGAATTGGACAAGCTAGAGGCAGGAAACATGTTCCCGATGTTGGGGGAGTCCAGAACCAGGGGCCACAGTTTAAGAATAAGGGGTAAGCCATTTAGAACAGAGATGAGAAAAAGCTTTTTCACGCAGAGATTTGTAAATCAGATGGCAGTGGAGGCCGATTCTCTGGATGCTTTCAAGAGAGAGTTAGATAGAGCTCTTAAATATAGCAGAGTCAAGAGAAATGGAGAGATGGCAGGAACGGGGTACTGATTGTGGATGATCAGCCATGATCACAATGAATGGTGATGTTGGCTCGAAGGGCCGAATGGCCTACTCCTGCAGCAATTGTCTATTGTTTATTCCGCCATTCAGTCATGGCTGATCTATCGCATTCTCCTGTCTTCCCATAACCCTTGACACCCATACTAATCAATTTATTTATAATTTAGGTTTTTATGTCTGAAGAAGGGTTCAGACCTGAAACGTCGCCTCTTCCTTTCCTCCAGAGATGTTGCCTGACCCGCTGAATACTTCAGCACTTTATGTCTATCTTCGGTATAAACCAGGATCTGCAGTTCCTTCCTACACATGTTATAAATATGTTGTTAGTGGGCATGTGGGATCTTTATAACATTGAGCCTGGAAGTATTAACAAACTGACCATTTTCAGTACAGCCCATCATTGATCCCTGTAAAATATTCCCCCATGCAGCAAAGCCTGCGCTGCTTAGAAATCGGGTGCTCATATAAACCCTCTTGGGCGGCATGGTGTCGCAGCGGTTGAGTTGCTGCCTTACAGCACTTTCAGCGCCGGAGACCCAGGTTCAATCCTGACTATGGGCGCTTGTCTGTATGGAGTATGCACGTTCTCCCCGTGACCTGCGTGGGTTTTCTCCGAGATCTTCGGATTCCTCCCACACTCCAAAGACGTGTAGGTTTGTAGGTTAATTGGCTTGGTGTAAATTGTAAAATTGTCCCTGGTGTGTGTAGGATGGTGTTAGTGCGCGGGGATCGCTGGTCGGTGTGGACTCGGTGGGCCGGGGGGCCTGTTTCTGCACTGTATCTCGAAACTAAACTAAACAAAACCATCAGAAATGGCAAGAAATTCCCTGTTCATGACTACCTGTTCGTCAAGAATCAAGAGAGTCAAGCATCTCGTGTGCCCTATGTACAGACAATGGAACAACTAAATTCTTACTGGAGGTACACAAAAATGCTGGAGAAACTCAGCGGGTGCAGCAGCATCTATGGAGCGAAGGAAATAGGCAACGTTTCGGGGCAAAACCCAAAGGAAAATCGAAGGTACACAAATATGCTGGAGAAACTCAGCGGACGCAGCAGCATCTATGGAGCGAAGGAAATAGGCAAAGTTGAAGCGTTGCCTATTTCCTTCGCTCCATAGATGCTGCTGCACCCGCTGAGTTTCTCCAGCATTTTTGTGTACCCACCAGCAATATGGTAACATGTTAACCATCTGTGATATTCATGTGAATAGTTTTCAGGAAGCAATCTGCCTAGCAGCAAATTTATACATGTTCACTTGGATTTGGTTGGAAATGAAATCGTTATATATATATATAAAAAACAGGTCTTCCCACACCCACACTAAACAATTCTCCATCCAAACAGGCACTCCCTGTGGGAAAGTGCAAGCTTGCAAGCTTCAAATGTTTCTGGAAGTGCTCAGTGTTTTTGTGAGAAAGCTTTCCCTATGTTCCTGTCCACCTCACCAGAAAGACACGTAGAGACCAAGTCGACACATTTCAATCAGATCACAATCTCTATTCTGTTTCTTCGCGAGTTCTTTCCAATGGTTTGACCCCAGCCATGGAGAGATTGACCCAGACTTCATTGTAGGTGTAGCACAATAGCCCATTAATCACGGGGCAACTGTTGTCTTTCGCTATTCAAATTGGAAATGCTTCACATGGAGTTACGGCTAAATTATTTTTACTTCACCTTGCGAAAAAATATCAACCGGATTTTTTGTCGGTGCGATGAATATTCTACCATAGGAGACGTTCTTCAAACGGAAATGAAGAAAAAGAGTTTTTTATTTACTGATGAGAGTGGTGTTAGAGAGGTTAGGAAGTTTGTTATTGTGGGCACATTCCTTGCTCCTGGCATAAAGAGATCAGGTCCCACTGTAGGAGTCTCTGGTGAATTGTGCACAGATTTATAAACAGCCTTCGCTCAGTCCACCGCTTCCCGGAACAATCTCTACTCTGTGCCCCGCGGTGTACACTCTTAGCCTTGTGCTGGCACCAGCAGGCTCTCGCTCTGACTGTCCCCTATCTGTGGAGCCAATAAAAAGACCCCGAGTAAGAACCCTGATGTGAAACGTCACCTATCCATGTTCTCCAGAAGGTGCTGCCTAGCCCACTGAGTTACTGCAGCACTTTAGAATTCACAGAGGCAGCGCAGAAACAGGCCAACTGAATCTGCGCACACCAGCGATCACCCCGTACACTAGCACTATCCTACACACAATTTACAATTTGACCAAGCCGAATAACCTGCAAACCTGCACGTTCTTGGAGTGTGGGAGGAAACCGGAGCACCTGGAGAAAACCCACGCCGGTCACGAGGAGAACGCACAAACTCCGTACAACGGCCACCGTTGGTCAGGATCGAACCCAAGGGCTCTGGCACTGCAAGGTGGCGGCTCTACCGCTGCGCCAGCGTGCTGACCATCTTGTGTCCTTTTTTTCCAATCAGTGGGTTGAGATATAGTGGGGTACTTACATCCAGGAACAGGGGTCAAGGAAAGGGCGTTCACGGCGCGGCCCTGTTTCCACCAATCTTTCCACCACCACGTACAAGAAGCACAAGAAACATAGAAACATAGAAAATATGTGCAGGAGTAGGCCATTCGGCCCTTCGAGCCTGCACCGCCATTCAATATGATCATGGCTGATCATCCAACTCAGTATCCTGTACCTGCCTTCTCTCCATACCTCCTGATCCCTTTAGCCACAAGGGCCACATCTAACTCCCTCTTAAATATAGCGAATGAACTGGCCTCAACTACCTTCTGTGGCAGAGAATTCCAGAGATTCACCACTCTCTGTGTGAAAAATGTTTTTCTCGCACAAGAAGCACAAGAAGCACAAGACAGACACCATTGTATGCAGATACCGAGACGTGTGTTCAGCTCTGGCCGAAGAACTTACAATACAATACAATTTAGTTGTCATTTGAACCCCATAGAGGTTCAAACGAAATGTTGTTTCTGCAGTCATACACACAAAAAAGAACCAAGACACAACACAATTTACACAGACATCCATCACAGCGCATCTCCTCCTCGCTGTGATGGAAGGCAAAGACTTATCTCTCCCCTGCACTTCCCATTCCCCTCCCGATGTCAGATTCAAAGTCAAAGCCCCCGGTGGACGATGGCAATTGTCCGGCGGCTATTTACGCCGCGCCGGGTGATGCAAGGCCACGCTCCGGGTCTTGGTGTTGGAGCCCCCGGCAGGCGCTAGCAAAGTCCCGCAGCCATTCCAAGCCGCGCGGGGCGGTGATGTAAGGCCCCGCACTAGGTACTCTTCAACCCCACAACTCGGGCGGGTGAAGTCACCGTTGGGGAAGCCCCCTAAAGCGGTCTCCAAGCAGGGACCCGCGGGCTCCCGGTGTTCCTGTCCACCGGACCCTGCGGTAAGCCTCCGAATCCTCCGGGGTCAGGACGCACATAGCCACCACCGCTCCTCCCGCTCCGAACTCGGCCAGCTCCGCGATGGGTGAGCAGGTCCGCAGCCTCCGCGACTGGAGCCCCAGGTCGTTCCTGCTGGAGGCCGCTCCACGGTGCTCGGCTCCAACGACAACGGTGACCCGACAGTGAAAAGGTCGGGTTCTCCGTGCAGGGGATAGATTTTTAAAGTTTCCCCCCCACACACACACCCACACACACACACACACAAAAAAAATAATAAACACTACATTCAAACGAGACAAAAAAGAATAAAAATACAGACGGACTGCAGAGGCCACTGCGACGTGAGTCGTGCCGCCCACTGGAATCTAATCTTGTGTGTGGACTCGACAAGAAGCAGATACAGGAACGTAGCAGAAAGTGTTGGAGGAGTTGATTGGGTCAGGCAGCATCTGTGGAGGGAATGGACAACAACAACTCTGCGGGTCGGGACCCTTGAGCCTGATTGTATAGGGAAGGAAAAGCTGGAATGAGAAGAGTGGACAAGTGGGACATCCAGCTCTATCCAACTGCACCACTGTGCCATCCTTCAATACCGACTTGTAATACCTATCTGTCTTGAGCAATGGGCCAGTGATGCTTTTCTTCATGACATTAACTGATTTGCTGAGCAGTCACACTTGTATGTTTGTTCAAATAATCCTCATTAGCTTTTAAATAAAAAATGATGAAATAAGAATCCTGCAGAGGTTCCGCAGGAGAATACTCATCAAAATAAGATAGACACAAAAAGCTGGAGTAACTCAGCGGGTCAGGCAGCATCTCTGGAGAGAAGGAATATGCGACGTTTTGGGTCGAGACCCTTCTTCATCAAAATAATTCACTTCTACTAAATTTTTGGTTAGATTTGAGCATTTGAGATTTGGTATATTCTACGCTCTCTACTGGGAATGATGCATGGAATAATCACAGCGCTCGGGCACTGTCTGTGTGGAGTTTGCATGTTCTCCCTGTGGCCATGTGGTATTCATCTGGGTGCTCCGGTTTCCTCCCACATCCCAAAGGGTTTGTAAGTTAATTGGCCTCTGTAAATTGCTTAGGGAGCAAATGAGACTGTGGAATAAGATGGAACTAGTGTAAATGGGTGATCGGTGGTTGGTGTGGACTCGGTGGGCCGAAGAGCCTGTTTCCATTATCTATCTATCTATCTATCTATCTATCTATCTATCTATCTATCTATCTATCTATCTATCTATCTATCTATCTATCTATCTATCTATCTATCTATCTATCTATCTATCTATCTATCTATCTATCTATCTATCTATCTATCTATCTATCTATCCCTGCAGTGATGACAAGGAAACAGAGGTCTAAAGCTTAAATTGAATTATGGTGTAAATGAATTGTCAGTCATATGAATATATCTCGCATACTTTTAGTCCTCAAATTAACTACAATAACTAATGTAATAATTCATCAATCGCTCTATTTATACTCACTGTTCATATATTTCAACAACGTATAATATTTTAACAGATTTGCACGAGTGGTTCTCCTGTGGTGTGGTGCATTAAGAGTGTTTTTTGTAATCTGCTCATGTTGTTGTGAGCTGCTTCTCTCCGGCCTCACCGTGGGAGCTGCAGTGTATTTGTGGTTCTGTTCAAGATGCTCCTGATCAAACACCAATGGAGGGTGGTTCCCAGGGGGTACAACAGCAACATCTCAGCGACTGCAGCGGTGGTCTGCTCTCTCTGGCTCGCTGGGAACAAGGTGGGTGTTACTTCAAGCTCTGTTCTCACTGCGATACAGGCCGTGCTATTTGGACATGGCTCCCCGCTCACACTGATGTCTGGACGTCACCCATTCCTTGTCTCCAGAGATGCTGCCTGTCCCACTGAGTTACTCCATCATTTTGTGTCTATCTTCGGTGTAAACCAGCATCTGCACTTCCTTCCTACACACCATGTTGACATGTTCTGTTGTGCTGCAGCAAGTAACAATGTCATAGTTCGGTTTGGGACATTGGACAATAAAACACTCGGTGACTCTAGACTCTTGATGTTATCTCTCTCTGGATCTTATTCAGACTTTGGAATCTTCACAGCACTGATTTATGGCTGCGCCTAGCGACTAATTCTGTCAAACTTGTTTTCCATTTACAAGGAGACCCTTTGATTTGTTCGCCTCTGCTTTACGCCACCTGGCTGGGACGTGGACGGATGCGTTCTTTGCGAATGTCATAGCTGTCAGGAGGGAATTAAATCTGGCAAAAATATGACGTTGCAGCCATGTTTGTGGATGCCGTATGCAGCACAGCGACAAGAGGCTAACCATTTTCAAATTACTTCCAGCGGTTTGAGATTTCCAGCAAGCTGGATCAATGCAGATGTTTGCTTTTTTTTATTTCAGCCATTTAAGATTAAAATGTTGAACGCCTGCAAAACAGAACATAAACCCCAGAAGAATTCTTATTTGCAGATATTTTCTACAGTTAGTCTGAAGAAGGGTCTCAACTTGTTAAGTCACCTATCCCTTCTCTCCAGAGATGCTGATTTGAGTTTATTTTAGAGATACAGCGCGGAAACAGGCTCTTCGGCTCACCGAGCCCGCACCAACCAGCGATCCCCGCACATCAACACTAGGTACAATTTACACTTATTCCAAGCCAATTAACCTACAAACATGTACGTTTTTGGAGTATGGGAGGAAACCGCCGATTTCGGGGAAAACGGTCATGGGGAGAACGTGCAAACTCCGTACAGACAGCACCCGTAGTTGGGATCGAACCCGGGTCTCTGGCGCTGTAAGGTTGCAACTCTACCGCTGTGCTACCGTGCCGCCCCAGTTACTCCAGCTTTTTGTGACCATCTAGGGTTTATTCGAGGTTTTCTGTCCTGTGTTTTACTGCCTGTGTTCAGTGGTCTGTTTAACAGAATGAAGTGGAACAGCCCATGAGGCTGGCAGATGACACATTTTGTCTTTGTGGTATTTGGAGGAAATGCCAAACTAATTGGGAGTATTAAGGAAGTATCCCGCTACGATCAAAAAATAAGGAGCGCTTTTATCGTGTGCACATGCATTAGTTACTGTATTCTCTGTGTAAGAAGGAACTGCAGATGCTGGTTTAAATCGAAGATAGATACAAAGTGCTGGAGTAACTCAGCAGGCCAGGCAGCATCCCTGGAGAAACGGAATAGATAATGTTTTTGGTCGAGACCGTTCTTCAGACAGAGATTCAGGGGCGAGAAACTGGAGGTCTGGAAATGTGGTGAACAAATCAGAGCCAGCACCGCGATGACTCAGCAATGGTGGAGCCCACAATGGTGCATTGTTGGCTGTGGAAGAGGTTTAGTTTAGTTTAGTTTAAAGTTACAGCGCAGAAACAGGCCCTTCGGCCTACCGGGTCCGTGCCGACCAGAGATCCCTGCATGCTAACACGATCTACACACACTAGGGACAAGTTTACATTCATATCGATCCAATCAAACATACAAACTTGTACGTATTTGGATTGTGGGAGGAAACCGAAGATCTCGAAGAAAACCCACGTATATGTCATGGGGAGAACGTACAAACTCCTAATAGACAAGCACCCGTAGTCGGGATCGAACCTGGGTCTCTGGTGCTGTAAAGCAGTAGCCTCTGGAGAACACAGATGTTTTACAAGTGATGTCTCGGGTCTGGACCCTTCTTCAAACCAGCATCTGCAGGTCCTTGCTTCTCCAGAAACACTTTAGTGTAGTTTAGCTTGGAGATATATCAGGGAAATGGGCCATTCGTCCCACTGAGTCTGTGCAGACCATCGATCACCTGGTCTCTGCAGCTCTATGTTATCCAGCTATTACAGAGGCAACTTAACTCACAAAGCCGCACGTCTTTGGGATGCGGGAGGTGGCTGGACCCCCTCGGTGTAAACCCACGCGGGCACGAGGAGAATGTGCAAACTCCACACAGACAGCATTCATGGTCAGGATTATACCTGGGTCTCCTGCGCTGTGAGGCAACAACTCTGCCAGCTGCACCATTGCTCCATCCACATGTGGAAATACATCTAGGTGTTCAGTGACGGAGAATACTTCCCTTAAGATAACATTCATCGATGCTGAATTCCTTTGATATTGTAAATCTGACAGCTTTAAAATATTCTCTTGGTTATTTTTTGGGGATTTCAGACATTGACGGCCAAGGAATAATATTATTCTTATAATTATTATAACCATTTCTCAGCCCAGGTGAACAACAACCAATTTTACTGTTCACTGTACAAGCCATTCCAATATAATCCTCAAATTTACCAACTATGCCACTTACATTCCCATCATTAATATAAATAATAAAAAACAGTATATATACCTACATACATACATACATACATACATACATATATGTGTGTATGTATATATAAATACACACATATATAAGTGTGCATGTTTGTATAGAGGGTCTCGACCCGAAACGCCACCCATTCCTTCTCTCCAGAGATGCTGCCTGTCCCGCTGAGGGACAGCTTTTTGTGTCTATCTTCAGTTTCAACCAGCATCTGCAGTTCCTTCCCACACATATACACACACTCACACACACACACACACACACACACACACGCACGCACACACACACACACACACACACACACACACACACACACACACACACACACACACACACACATATACACACACACACACACACACACACATACACACACACACACACACACACACACACACACACACACACACACACACACACACACACACACACACACACACACACACACACACACACACACACACACACACACACACACACACACACACACACAAACACAATATATAAACAAACCAACAAACATAATTGTGCAAAGACAAACATTTGTACTCAGCAGAGGCATTGTGGGCCGAAGGGCCTGTGCTATGTTCTATGTACAGTCGGCAGGAACTCTGCAGATTGACTGGCAGAAATCACGGACAAGGGATTCAGCAGAGGGAGTGTTGTGGCTTCCGTCACTTCAGTGTCCAAGGCTGAATGTCGGAGAACAGGGAGAGGTTGAGCAGGCTGGGACTATTCCTTGGAGCGCAGGAGGATGAGGGGTGATCTTACAGAGGTGCCTGAAATCATGAGAGGAATAGATTGGGTAGATTCACAGAGCATTTTGCTCAGAGTAGATAAATTGAGGACCAGAGGACATAGGTTTAAGGTGAAGAGGAAAAGATTTAATAGGAATCTGCGGGGAAACCTTTTCACACAAAGGGTGGTGGGTGTATGGAACGAGCTGCCAGAGGAGGTAGTTGAGGCTGGGACTATCCTAACCTTTTAGGAAGAGGTAGAAAGGTACATGGATAGGACAGGTTTGGAGGGATATGGGCCAAATGCGGGCAGGTGGGACTAGTGCAGCTGGGACGTGTTGGCTGGTGTGGGCAAGTTGGGCCGAAGGGCCTGTTTCCATACTGTATCAGTCTATGGCTCTATCTGTAATTGTGTGGGAGCACAAAAGGCAGGGAGGGGACTGAGAAAGCCAGCTGTCTGAACGTTATTGACTCTGCCTGGGGCAAGTTGGCAATGTCGAAGGAGAAACAACAGAAAATGCAACTGAACACGCAGGTGTTGGAAGCCATTGCCAGAAATGCTGGGCTGGTGACTGGGTAGTCCGTGGTGCATTACATCAAAGATAGACACAAAATGCTGGAGCAACTCAGCGGGACAGGCAGCATCTCTGGATGGAAGGAATGGGTGACGTTTTGGGTCGAGACCCTTCTTCAGACTGTTGTCAGGGGAGATGGGGGGGATACATAGATAAGGAAGTGTAAGGTGTGAAACCAGGGCAAAGGGAATGGAGATCAAGGAAAGTGTAGAATCGTAGTCGGAGAACAGGAGGAATCACAGAAGGAGAGCAGCGAGCGAGGATGTTGCAGAACTCTCGTCGGAGAGAGGAGGAGAACTTCTCAAGCAACAATGATCGATTCTACATTTTCCTTGATCTTCATCCCCTTTCTCTCATTTTCACACCTTGCACTTCCTTATCTCTGCTTCTCCCTCTCCCCTGACAGCCTGAAGAAGGGTCTCGAGCCGAAATGTCACCCATTCCTCCTATCCAGAGATGCTGCCTGTCCCGCTGAGTTACTCCAACGTTTTGTGCACTCGGTATTTTTGGTTTAAACCAGCATCTTGTATCCCCAGGCATGTCGTAACCTGATTCTGGTTTTGTACAGAGCATTTTGAAAATCAGGTCTGTGAAGTAATTTAGCTGGATGTTGTGACAAGATCCGCATAAAAGAAAAGTTAAGCCCTTACAATAATTCTTGAAAGTCTGCACATTACAGTACATTCGTCAGTTGTTAGAACGGTTTTCAATTACAAAGTCAGCTTTGAAACATTCCAGTTGCTCTGCGAAGGCCTCTTTTAGTTTGATATTGCATGTTGTAACTTGGATATAGTGTTACATCAGTCTTATCGCTCGAGATGTTATCATGCTATTTTGCGTTTGGCTATTGAGTGGATGTACCACTGTGTATTCTGTTTACAAAAGATATCCTTTCACTCCTTGTATTGCTTCATTCTTTCAACACACCTATACACAAAGCTGCAACATACATGCAATTTCTCCATTCCTTATTCTCTGCATCTTTGTCTAGTTTCCATTCTGCCATGTCACCGATTGAATTAATAGATTAAAGCTAAGAACCTAACACATATAGAAGCATATTTCGGGTTTTGAGAGTAATCCATTCAGTTCTGCAGGCATTCTCTGCCATTTAAGCTTCAAGTTCCTGCGAGTGCATATCTCTGAAGATTTGTCCTGGATCCAGCAGATTGATGCGTTCACAAAGCTCATCAACGGCTCGATTTCCTTCTCTATCTACAGAGCTGAAGATTGAAGAGGATCAGCATGTCTACGAATACTCTATCGAGCTTCTGCAGGTGTATGGTGGTGAGCGTATTAACGGGATGTATCACGGCCTGGCTCAGCATCTAGAAAGCTCAGGAATGAAGGAGACTACACAGGTCTATCACGGACACTGACCTCCTCACCATCGAAGGGATCTAAATGAGGCATTGCCCCCCAAAAAGACAGACAATACAATACAGGGCGGCACGGTGGTGCAGCAGTAGAGTTGCTGCCTTACAGCGCTTGCAGTGCCAGAGACCCGCGTTTGATGCATACGGAGTTTGTACGTTCTCCCCGTGACCTGCATGGGTTTTCCCCGAGATCTTCGGTTTCCTCCAACACTCCAAAGACGTACAGGATGGTAGGTTAGTTGGCTTGAGTTTGTATACTTGGTATAGGTGTAAATTGTCCCTGGTGTGTGTAGCCTTGCGTTAGTGTGCGGAGATCGCTGGTCGGCGTGGACTCGGTGGGCCGAAGGGCCTGTTTCCGCGCTGCATCCCAAAGCTACAAAACAAAAGAACCACACTATTGGCAACTTGTGCTATTTACACCAAACCCTTGGCAGGCATTATACCCTCCAGAATGTATTTAGAATCTATTATTTTGGTGAATGCCCAGAATAAACATTACACCTGGCTACCGAGATGTCACACTCTCTAGGATAACACCTGGAAAGATGACTGGACCATATGGATTCAACAATAATAATTGCTGAAGAAGACACAAAGTGTTGGAGTAACCCAGTGGGTCAGGCAGCATCCCTGGAGAACATGGATAAGTGATATTTCGGGTCAGGGCCCCTTCTTCAGACGGAGTCATCTTTACACAACACATCTGACTTTTACACCCACATCGCAGATTTTAATGTTAACATTAGACGGCCGCAAGTTACTGAAACAAATATCACTGCAGTCAAATTTGGTCCTCAGCATTTTCTAAAGCTAATCTGACCTTGTACAAGGTGGAATCAACGCTCTTTTAGAAGTTAATTTAAGGATTGGCTTTGCAAAAATATCCAGCTGAAGAGCAACTGGGATGTCAACATAGTCACTTGGAAGAATTAATGGAAATTGTTCAAAGATTATTAATAACTAAAACAATGCTTGTATCTTTTGGATTAATTTTATTACCCAATTTGTAACACTAAATTATAAAGCATATCTGGTGACGAACATCAAGCCAAAACTGTAGGATTATGTCATTTTACATTTGAATAGGATTAAGAAGGCATGTGTAATTTGGCAAGGATATTTATATTACTCAAATTGGAAGATTTGTGTGACTTTCCCTCAAACTAAGTTTTCAAGGACACTCACAAATCAACCCCCCCTCTCCTTGATCCTTGGAGCTTGTTTTTCCAACAGTGACAAATAGTTTAACAATTGTTTGAGGAATAAATGGTCTGAATGTGGCACGGTGGAGCAGCGGTAGAGGTACTGCCTAACAGCGCCAGAGACGCGGGTTCGATCCTGACTACGGGCGTTTGGCTATACGTTCTCCCCATGATCCCTATTGCCGCACTGTATCTCCAAACTAAACTAATCTAAATAAACTAACCTAATGCACAGATAATGTCCGTTTGATTTCTAAAACTATAGTTCTGTACATTTTAAATGAACTGTGAGCCTGTGAATTTTCTTTCACAGATTTAAGTTTTCATTGGGTGTTGATCTGCTCTTTGGGATAGAAGCTAATAGCACCCTGAAAGTAGCAACACGAGTAGATAAGGAGGTAAAGAAGGCATGTGGTATAGTATGCCTTCATTGATCGGGCCATTGAGAATAAGTGTCAAGAAGTTACAGTATGTGTAGGAAGGAAATACAGATACTGAAGCACCAAAGATAGACACAAAAAAAGTTGGAGTCACTCAGCGGGTCAGGCAGCTTCTGTGGAGAAAAGGAATATGTGACGTTTCGGGTAGAGTCTGAAGAAGGGACTCGACCCAAAATGTCACGCGAGATGCTGCCTGGCCCGCTGAGATACTCCAGCTTTTTGTTTCTATCTTCAAGAACATACGGTGCAGCTTTATAAAACTTTAGTGAGGCCACATTTGGAGTATTGTGTGCAGAAGGATGAGGAGGTTTGGGAAAGGGTACAGAAGAGATTTACCAGAATGCTGCCTTAATTACTAGGTATTAGCTGTATGGAGACAGATTGTTTTCTCCAGAGTGCTGGCAATTGAGTGGAGACCTGATAGAAGTTCATAAAGTTATGAGAGGCATAGAGAGAAATAGAAGGTCAGATTATCTCTCCTAGGTTGGAAATGTCAATGGTTAGGGGGCATAGCTTTAAGGTAAGATGGACAAAGTTTAAAGGAGATGTATGGGGCATGTTGATTATGTAGAGGGTGGTGGGTGCCTGGAAAAGTGATGAAGACAATATTGTTAATGGCGGGTAGTTTTATTAGGATGATATCCAAAATTATTTGTGAGATCATGCAAACTGTGCTTATATTCACCACAATTAAGATGGTGGAGATTTGATCAAAGTTTTAAGGATCCAAAGTTTTAAGGATCCAAAAGGGAAATGACGAGCTAAATTAAAATCAACTTTCTTTTGCTGATTGGAAGGGGCATAGCCTAAAAGAACCAACCTGAACATAACCTTGACATGATATTTGACTCAGCACTGAAATTTGACAAACAAGTCAATGCTAGCTTCTTTCAGCTTTGGGACGATAGCTAAAATAAAACAATTCCTCCACTTTGATGACCTCGAAAAGATCATCCACACATTTATCTCCTCCCGCCTAGATTACTGCAACTCCATTTACACTGGCATCAGCCAATCTTCCCTGTCCCGCCTGCAACTGGTCCAAAACGCTGCAACGAGACTCCTGACGGGCACCCGAAAAAGAGACCACATCACCCCGATCCTGGCCTCTCTCCACTGGCTCCCATTTTCAAGATCCTCCTTCATATCTACAAAGCCCTCAATGGGCTTTCTCCCACCTACATTAAAAGTCTGTTCACCCACCACACCACCTCCAGGTCCCTCAGATCGGCCAACTTGGGGTTACCGAACATCCCGCGGTCTAGGCATAAGCTCAGGGGCGACCGTGCCTTTGCGGTTGCAGCTCCTAGACTGTGGAACAGCATCCCTCTTCCCATCAGAACTGCCCCCTCCATCGACTCCTTTTAGTCGAGACTTAAAACCCATCTGTACTCCCAAGCCTTTCTTGACGTCCTCTGAGCGAGGGCTATATGTATGTAGTTTGTTTGTTACACTATTCTTATACAAATGTAAAGCACTTTGGCCAACGAGAGTTGTTTTTTAAATGTGCTATATAAATAAATGTGACTTGACTTGACAAGCAGCCTTCCCTGTGAAAGTGAATTAAAAAAAACTCTTCTGCTGAAGCTACTCAATGGCAGATCTATTATTCATTTTAAAAGTGAGATTTATACACTTTTGCAAACAAAAGCTATTAACGGACATGGAGTTACGTCATAGTTCAGGCAGGATCTCATTTGAATGGTACAATGGGATGAAGGTCAACTTGTTCTCATGGTTGTTTGGAGAAGAATCATTTTATGTATTGCTTTAGGACGGGAATCAGAGGACCTCATGGTTACTTCACTTTGAAAACAATATGAAAGCTTTTATTTTCTATCCACAACAATTTATGGATTCACTTTCAATTAGGAAAGAACAATAGAATATAAAACTATCAGGAACTTTATTCTTTATATATTTATTTTTATGCCTCGCGTTGCCTCGGCAAGGCCAGCAGCATAATCAAGGACAAGTCGCACCCTGGCCACTCCCTCTTCTCCCCTCTCCCATCAGGCAAAAGGTATAGAAGTGTGAAAACGCACACCTCCAGATCCAGGGACAGTTTCTTCCCAGCTGTTACCAGGCAACTGAATCATCCAACCACTACCAGAGAACTGTGCTGAACTACTATCGACCTCTTTGATGATGCTCGGTCAATCCTTAATCGGACTTTGCTGGCTTTACCTTGCACGAAACGTTATTCCCTTATCATGTATCTGTACACTGCAAATGGTTCAATTGTAATCATGTATTGTCTTTCGGCTGACTGGATGGCACGCAAAAATAACTTTTCACTGTACCTCGGTACACGTGACAATAATCTAAACTAAACTAAACTATCTTTGTTTGAGATTTCATGGCCTGTGACATGATTTTGCGCTAATAGCGTCAGGGGAAACCTCGTGCATCGTTATCACAAATAATGCGCTAATTTAGAGATACAGCGTGGAAACAGGCCGTATGTCCCCTGAGTCCACCACGACCCGCACGATGGCGCAACGGCAGAGTTGCTGCCTTACAGCGAATGCATCACCGGAGACCCGGGTACAATCCTGACTACGGGTGCTTGTCTGTAAGGAGTTTGTACGTTCTCCCCTTGATCTGCATGGGTTTGCTCCGAGATCTTCGGTTTCCTCCCACACTCCAAAGACTTACAGGTTTGTAGGTTAATTGGCTTGGTAAATGTAAAAATTGTCCCTAGTGGGTGTAGGACGGTGTTAATGTGCGGGGATCGCTGGTCGGCGCGGACCCGGTGGGCCGAATGGCCTGTTTCCACGCTGTATCTCTAAACTAAACTAAACTCAACTCAACTAAATAATATTGAGTTAATTATTGAAGTTAGATTTTTCTACTGCTGCTGTTGAGTAATTGTAATATATGTTGCTGTTGAAAAATTGCAGTGGATGTCTGTCCTCAATAATGTGCTATATTTAGCAAGCTTTAGTTGGAATGACGTTGCTATATTTAGTATTACTTTTTGACGAGAAATGAAACCACCTGTATCCATCTATAATACATTCCACAGCTAATTTAGTCAAGGGGTATGGATATTTCCGTCGACTTAGGTCAAGATTTTGGCACTTTGGCAAGGTTTGTTTCCAATGTATGTTGTCACCAGTTCTGAAATATTCTCCGGCTATCTGTTAACCACATGACTTAGCTTATGTACACTCAGATGCGTATATGACACGGTTCCAGTCAGTCTAAAATAAGATTTAAAATCATTAATTACAATGATCAATTACAGGAATAGAACATCGAACAGTACGCAAAGTGATGGAGTAATCTAGCGGGTCTGGCAGCATCTCTGGAGGACATTGATAGGTGACGTTTTGGATCGGGACCCTTCTCAGGGTTGAAGAAAAGGTCCCGACCCAAAACGTTACCTATCCATGTTCTCCAGAGATGCTGCCTGACCCACTGAGTTATTCCAGCATTTTGTCTCTTTTCCTGGAAACTGGCATCTGCAGTTCTTTGTTTCTAATTCTCCACAGAACAGATCACCTCAGGGACAGGCCCTTCGGCCCACAATCTCCATGCTGAACACGATGCTGTTAAACTCATCTCATCTGCCTACACATCTATATCTCTCCATTCACTGCGTATCCGCGTGCCTACCCAAAAGCCTTGTATAAACCATCATCGCATCTGCCTCCACCACCACCTCTGGCAGTGTGTACCACCACACCCGGTGTAAAACAATTGCCCCGTACATCTCCTTTAAACATTGCATGTTTTCCCCTCTGGCCTTTACGTTATGCACTCTAATCTTTGACATTCCTACCCTGGTAAAGGGCCTGTCCCACTTTCACGACTTAATTCACGACCTCTGCCGAGCTTGACCTTGACTCATACTCGCAGTATGGTCGTCACAAGGTCGTAGGTGGGTCGTAGGTAGGTCGTAGCTGGTCGTGATGCTAGTCGTAGGTACTCGTGGCATCAAGTAGGTCGGGGCGTTTTTTCAACATGACGAAAAATGTCCACGAGTAAAAAAGGTCGTAAATTAGGTGGTGAAAGTGGGACAGGCCCTTAAAATGGATCTGTCTACATGTCTTCCAATTACTTCAATATTCCTTGTCTTTTGCAATAGTTCTGCTTGATTCAATTAGATGTTTGTAAAGACATAACTTTACATGTCTTGAATCAAAGTACTAATGATGTTTTTCCTTGCAACGTGCGATAAAAATATTTCACATTTCATCTCGACATTGCGGTGACCAATTTACAGACCAATTAACCTACAAACCCACACGTCTTTGGAATACGGGAGGAAACCAAAGCACCTGAAGGAATCCCACATGGTCACAGGGAGAATGTGCAAACTCAACACAGACAGCACCCGTGGTCAGGATCGAACCCAGGACTCTGGTGAGGCGGCAGCTCTACAGGCTATGCCACTGTACATGCCAATGAATCTGTCAATCGATCAACCAGCCAGTCAATCACCGTCAATCAATCGATCAATCAATCAATCCCTCGATCAATTAATTGATCAATCAATCAATCAATCGACCTATTGATCGATCAATCGACCAATCAATTGATCGACCAATCGACCAATCGGCCTAGCGACCGATCGATCGATCGTCTAATCGTCCAATTGACAAATCAATCAATCAATCAATCAATCAATCAATCAATCAATCAATCAATCAATCAATCAATCAATCAATCAATCAATCAATCAATCAATCTTATTGAAATCTCTAAATTCAAATAAACCTTGCATTCTCCCTCTCCATCCCTCCCCCACCCTAGTCTTCCTGCTAGTTTCACTGTTCGTATCCCCTCATTATCAAGGGATATGGGGAAAAAGCAGGAACGGGGTGCTGATTTTGGATGATCAGCCACTTTCATATTGAATGGTGGTGCTGGCTCAAAGGGCCGAATGGCTTGCTCCTGCACCTATATTCTATGGTTCTATGTTATCACCTCTTCCATAGCCAACAATTGACCCTTGTGGGCTCCACCTTTCCTTGGTCATTGATGCCGGCTCTGATTTGTTCTGAAGCTTTTCACAACTCTTGTTTCCCTCCCCCCTGACTCTCGGTCTGAAGAAGGGCCTCGACCTGAAACGTCACCTATTCCTTTTCTCCAGAGATGCTGTCTGACTCGTTGGGTTATTCCAGCATTTTGTGTCTTTGTTTGGTGTAAATCAGCATCTGCAGTTCATTCAATATACAATGTTGTTGCATCTAACACATGGTACAAAATGATACATGATACACATGGTATTAGCATAATCACCTGAGACAGGAAGTGGAGAGATTGTTCTAGGTACTGAGCAGGTTGCTTGTCATGTTGATAGGTCAGGCATTGTCCTGCATCATTTTCAAGAGAGAATTAGATTTAGCTCTTCGGGCTAACAGAATCAAGAGATATGGGGAGAAAGCAGGAACGGGGTAGTGAATTTGGATAATCAGCCATGATCATATTGAATGGCTGTGCTGGCTCGAAGGGCCGAATGGCCTACTCCTGCACCTATTTTCCAGATTTCTCTATATGTTAGAGACAGTGATGTGAAGAATGATTATCTATTCAAGGATTTGTCCGTGGATGAGCGAGAATTCCTGAATAGGAAGTGAGAAGTGTCTGAAGAAAGGTCCCGACCTGAAACGTCACCGATCTATGTTCTCCAGAGATGCTGCCTGACCCGCTGGGGTTAGTCCAGCACTCTGTGTACTGTTCTATGTTCCATTCCTGTAATAGATTATTCCTGACAGACTAATGAGTGAATATTTCCAGAGGAAATCGAGCTGCAGATTGCGAAACCCAAAAGAGGTGACATACCAAGGGATCTTTACTTCGAAATGGGAGGAACTTCAGAGGGCAGTTTCTGATATAGGAATTTGCCAATATGCCAACACAGGAGGCTGAACAATTTCATCAGTGAACGAACTAATCTCAACCATTTGTGTAGAGAACTCCCTGCAGGACTGCGATCTCAATAATAACAGTCCAGAACACGAAAATTATGCTTTAAAAAAAAAAATGTAATACAAGTAACAACTGAATAGAAACAGGTTTCCATGCATAACAAAGCACAATGCTCTGAACAATTATTGTACAAAAATAGCAAAACATATTACATTCGTGGCCATAAACAGCGTAGTCAAGGTGTAGGCATAGAATGGAAGATATTAAGCAGTCTGCTTGGAAACCCATTAATATGTTATGAAAGGTCCAAAATGAAGCAGGCCTGTTTGAATGACATAGAATGGAAAAAGATTGTTGCATCAGACTATGTCCATTTTTGGCATGGCTCGAAACACTTTCAATTAATTAACTTGGTGAACAGTGGAGCATTCTGTTGCAATGTCAGAGATCTTGTTAGCGTCAGTTGGTTGAACCAGAATAAATGTGATGTCAAAATGCTCAAGGCAATTGCAGATGATGTACCAAACAGTTTGGAAGTATCGGAACAGGTAGTGTATATGGAATTCCAGAAGGCACTCAATAAGATGCCACGCACAATAAGGGCGGCACAGTGGCGCAGCGGTAGAGTTCACGCCTTATATCCCCTGAAGCGCAAGAGACCTGGGTTCGATCCTGACTACGGGTGCTTGTCTGTACATTCTCCCGTAACTGCGTGGGTTTTGTTCGAGATCTTAGGTTTGCTCCCACACGCCAAAGACTTAATGGCCTGTCCCACTTGGGCGTCATTTGCGCGTAATTTACGCGACATCATTTACGCGTCACGACGCACGACGCTCGTGTCATGCAACGCACGTGATGCGCGCATGGTATGCATTACGCTCGCATGGTGCGTGGTGACGTAGGCAGTGACGCGCGGTCGCGGGTGGTGCCCCAGGATTTTGAGACGTACCAAATCTTTGCACGCCACCTGCATGACGCGCAAATGACGCCCAAGTGGGACAGGCCCTTTACAGGTTTGAGGGGGAATTGGCTTGGTATAAGTGTAAATTGTCTCTCGTGTGTATAGGATAGTGTTGGTAAACGTTGACACCCTTGCTATTCAAGAAGCTATCAATCTCTTCTTCAAAAAATACCTAATCACTTAGCCTCCATAGTCATCTACCGCTACCCGATGTTTGGCCTCTACTGCTACAAAAAGGGACATGAAGCGCTGGAGTAACTCAACGGGTCAGACAGCATCTCTGGAGAACATGGATAGGTGATGTTTCGGGTCGGGAATGAAGAAGGGTCCCGGCGTGTAACGTCACCTATCCTTGTTCTCCAGAGACGCTGCCTGGCCTGCTGAGTTACTCCAGCACTTTGTGTCCTTTTATAGTATAGGGTAAGGGGTGTGAGAGGAAACTGGAGCACACTTAGGGAGCCCATGCGTTCTCGGGGAGAACTTGCAAACTCCACAGGGTCAGGGTCGAACCTATGTCTCTGGCGCTGTGTGGCAGTGGCTCTACCAGCTGCGTCGCTGTGCTGCCCATGAAGATGTAATCAAATTAATACATTCCAAAGTCCAAATGGCAATCTAAACGTTATACAATATTGCATTTAGTTATGAGAGGAAAAATTTTTTTCCACCACAAATTTCAGTTTTATATTGAGTAAAAGTGCCTCAGAGAACAATAAAGAAATATAATCGTAATAAAACAGGATTAATTTTGAGAAAAAATGTTCAGAGCTGCTACTAGACACAGATGAATAAAGTAATCACGGAAATCAAATTTCGTACTTCAGTTTGGATTCGTAATATTCCATTGACTCCATTTATACCTCACGCTGCCTCGGCAAGGCCAGCAGCATCATCAAGGATGAGTCACACCCTGGCTATTCTTTCTTCTCCCCTCTCCCTCAGGCTAACAACAGGAAGAAGTGTGAAAACACACACCTCCAGATACAGTGTTTACTGGAGAAACTCAGCGGGTGCAGCAGCATCTATGGAGCGAAGGAAATAGGCAACGTTTCGGGCCGAAACCCTTCTTCAGACTGATCAGGGGTGGGGGTGGGTGGGGACAAGAAAGGGAAAAGGAGGAGTAGCCGGAAGGCTGGAGGGTGGGAGGAGACAGCAGGGGAGCTGAGGAAGGGGAGGAGACAGCAAGGACTAACAGAATTGGGAGAAGTCGATGTTCATGCCCCCGGGGTGCAGACTCCCCAAACGGAATATGAGGTGCTGTTCCTCCAATTTCCGGTGCTGCTCGCTGTGGCCATGGAGGAGACCCAGGACAGAGAGGTCGGAGGCGGAGTGGGAGGGGGAGTTGAAGTGCTGAGCCACCGGGAGGTCAGCTAGGTTATTGCGGACCGAGCGGAGGTGTTCGGCGAAACGATCGCCCAACCTCCGCTTGGTCTCACCGATATAGATCTGCTGACATCTAGAGCAGCGGACGCAATAGATGAGGTTGGAAGAGATGCAGGTAAACCTCTGTCGCACCTGGAACGATTGCTTGGGTCCCTGAACGGAGTTGAGGGGGGAGGTAAAGGGACAAGTGTTGCATCTCCTGCGGCCGCAAGGGAAAGTGCCCGGGGAGGGGGTGGACCGAGAGGGAAGGGAAGAATTGACAAGGGAGTTATGGAGGGAGCGGTCTTTGCGGAAGGCAGATATGGGGGGAGATGGGAAGATGTGGCTAGTAGTGGGGTCACGTTGGAGGTGGCGAAACTGACGGAGGATTATTTTTTGTATGTGATGGCTGGTGGGGTGAAAGGTGAGGACTAGCGGGACTCGGCCCTTGTTGCGAGTGCGGGGATGGGGAGAGAGAGCAGTGTTGCGGGGTATGGAAGAGACCCTGGTGCGAGCCTCATTTATGGTGGAGGAGGGGAACCCCCGTTCCCTGAATAGTGAGGACATTTCAGATGTCCTGGTGTGGAACGCCTCATCCGTGGAGCAGATGCGGCGTAGACGGAGGAATTGGGAGTAGGGGATGGAGTCCTTACAGGAAGCAGGGTGGGAAGAAGTGTAGTCCAGATAGCCATGGGAGTCAGTGAGTCCCACTGACTCCCATGGCTATCTGGACTACACTTCTTCCCACCCTGCTTCCTGTAAGGACTCCATCCCCTACTCCCAATTCCTCCGTCTACGCCGCATCTGCTCCACGGATGAGGCGTTCCACACCAGGACATCTGAAATGTCCTCACTATTCAGGGAACGGGGGTTCCCCTCCTCCACCATAAATGAGGCTCGCACCAGGGTCTCTTCCATACCCCGCAACACTGCTCTCTCTCCCCATCCCCGCACTCGCAACAAGGGCCGAGTCCCCCTAGTCCTCACCTTTCACCCCACCAGCCATCACATACAAAAAATAATCCTCCGTCAGTTTCGCCACCTCCAACGTGACCCCACTACTAGCCACATCTTCCCATCTCCCCCCATATCTGCCTTCCGCAAAGACCGCTCCCTCCATAACTCCCTTGTCAATTCTTCCCTTCCCTCTCGGTCCACCCCCTCCCCGGGCACTTTCCCTTGCGGCCGCAGGAGATGCAACACTTGTCCCTTTACCTCCCCCCTCAACTCCGTTCAGGG
>JAWMAR010005660.1:0-10000 GCA_036785375.1 Leucoraja ocellata
GGGGTGTTCACTGGCGCCCTCAATGGTTGCTCACGTCCCTGTCTCTCCGTCCACAGCAACGACTCCTAAACCCTGCAGGAGGGGAATAGAGAGTCAACAAGCTGGCAAACAGAACATTACTAACACGTGAACATTACTAGTGTTTGGGAATCAGGACAGAAGCCTCCCCGGAAGCGACGACACAATGCACTGTGATGCATCGGGCAACAATTCTGTCAACATGTTGGATGACGACAAAAGCCAACAGCGAGCTCCATCATCTAACACACAATCAAATTAGTGCTTCAGGGGGAAGTATGTGAGGGGTGAGGGGGGGGGGGTGAGGGAGGAGTGTGGGGGGGATAGTGTGGTGGGGGGGGAATCGCCCGTTCACATGCAGCCGCCAGAGCAAACAGTGTACATACGGTTATGACAAACGCAACAAATGCAATATCCAGTGCAGAGCAGTGCAAGATTGTGTTGCAGAAAGCCCAGGGTATCACGGACGAGAAGGGTCAAAGGGCCTGCTTCCGGGAAGAATGTCCACCGACGCTGACTATGTGGAGCTTGCTCCCCCTCACATGGTGTAGAGCCGGCTGCACCATGGCAATGTGCTGCTCTGATTGGCGGAGAGTGCTGTCTGCCCGAGGGGCGGGGCTGCAGATCAACCAATAGACCGTGCTGCAGCATCTCTGGTCCTCCGAGTGCAGTGCCACCCTGGCAGCGGTAGGCCATTGTGCAGTGCCACCCCCCCCCCCCCCCCCCCCCATCTGCTCGGTGTGCGGGCTGAGCTTCGAGGGGCTGAGATTCGATGGAGGACCACATGACGGGGCACAACAAGAAGCTTTATGAGTGTGACATGTGTGGCAAGGCCTGGCAGCACCTGAGCGAGCTGGAGTCCCACCGGCGGGTTCACACGGGCGAGAAGCCCTATGACTGCTCCTCCAGCAGCAAGAACTTTACCCGGTTGTCGGGGCTGCTGTATCACCGGCAGGTGCACAGCGGTGAATGGCCCTTCACTTGCTCCGAATGCGGAAAAGGCTTCAAGTCGTCACTCACACCGGGGAGCGGCCCTTCACCTGTTGCAACTGAGGCAAGTGCTTCACCCTCTCCACCAGCCTGCAGGAGCACCAGCGCACCCACACCGGCGAGCGCCCCTACAGCTGCGACCAGTGCGACAACGGCTTCACTCGCTCCATCTATCTGCTGCCCCACCAATGGGTTCACACCGGCGACCGTCCCTTCCCCAGCCCGGTGTGTGGAGAGCGCTTTGCCATGGCGGGTACATACTGAAGACTCTTTGTGTGCGCTCAGTGTGGCAAGGGTTTCACCCGCATGTCCAGCCTGTGGCAGCACCGGCGTACCCACAGTGGTGAGCATCCCTTCCCCTGCCCGTCCTGTAATAAGGGCTTCACCCGCCTTGACCTCCTGCTGGAACACCGGCGAGTCCACACCGGCCACTGCCCCTTCACCTACCCGCTCTGTGGCAAGGTCTTTGCCCACTCCTCCAGTCAGCTGTTCAGGTAGACCCTCTTCAGTCTCAACCTGAAACGTCACCAATCCTTCTCTCCAGAGATGTTGCCTGTCCCGCTGAGTTTGTCCAGGTACACTTCATCCACTGGCTCTCCCTTGTCCATTTTCCTAGTTACATCCTCAAAAAATTCCAGATTAATCAAGCATGATTTCCCCTTCGCAAATCTTCCTGATATAGTAGTGGCCATAGGATCTGGGGTGACGGAGGAACTGAAGAAAATCCACATTAGGCAGGCAATGGTGTTGGATAGACCGATGGGACTGAAGGCTGATAAATCCCCAGGGCCTGATGGTCTGCATCCCAGGGTACTTAAGGAAGTGGCTTTAGAAATCGTGGATGCAATGGTGATAAGTTTCCAATGTTCTATAGACTCATGATCAGTTCCTGTGGATTGGAGGGGAGCTAATGTTATCCCACTTTTTAAGGAGGGAGAGAGAAAACAGGGAATTATAGACCAGTTAACCTGACATTGGTGGTGGGGGAGATGCTGTAGTCAATTATAAAAGATGAGATAGCCGAACATTTAGATAGCAGTAACAGGATCGGTCTGAGTCAACATGGATTTACGAAGGGGATATCATGTTTGACTAATTTTCTGGAATTTTTTTTAGACAATAGACAATAGGTGCAGGAGTAGGCCATTCGGCCCTTTGAGCCGGCACCCCCATTCAATGTGATCATGGCTGATCATCCCCAATCAGTATCCCGTTTCTGCCTTCTCCCCATATCCCCTGACTCCGATATTTTTAAGAGCCTTATTTAGCTCTCTCTTGAAAGCATCCAGAGATCCCGCCTCCACCGCCCTCTGAGGCAGAGAATTCCACACTCACCCCTCTCTGTGAGAAAAAGTGTTTCCTCGTTTCCGTTCTAAATGGCTTACTCCTTATTCTTAAACTGTGGCCCCTGGTTCTGGACTCCCCCAACATCGGGAACATGATTCCTGCCTCTGATGTAACTAGGAAAATGGACAAGGGAGAGCCAGTGGATGTAGTGTACCTGGACTTTCAGAAAGCATTTGATAAGGTCCCACATAGGAGATTTGTGGGCAAAATTAGGGCACATGGTATTGGGGGTAGCATGCTGACATGGATAGAGAACTGGTTGGCAGACAGGAAACAAAGAGTAGAGATTAACGAGTCCCTTTCAGAATGGCAGGCAGTGACTAGTGGGGTAAACATAGAAACATAGAAAAGAGGTGCAGTAGGCCATTTCGCCCTTCGAGCCTGCACCGCCATTCAATATGATCATGGCTGATCATCCAATTCAGTATCCTGTACCTGCCTTCTTTCCATACCCCCTGATCCCTTTAGCCACAAGGGCCACATCTAACTCCCTCTTAAATATAGCCAATGAACTGGCCTCAGCTACCTTCTGTGGCAGAGAATTCCAGAGATTCACCACTCTCTGTGTAAAACATGATTTTCTCATCTCGGTCCTAAAAGGCTTCCCCCTTATCCTTAAACTGTGAGCCTTGTTCTGGACTTCCCCAACATCGGGAACAATCTTCCTGCATCTAACCTGTCCAACCCCTTAAGAATTGTGTAAGTTTCTATAAGATCCCCCCTCAATCTTCTAAATTCTAGTGAGTACAAGCCGAGTCTATCCAGTCTTTATTCATATGAAAGTCCTGACATCCCAGGAATCAGTCTGGTGAACCTTCTCTGTATCCTCTATAGCAAGAATGTCTTTCCTCAGATTTGGAGACCAAAACTGTACGCAATACTCCAGGTGTGGTCTCACCAAGACCCTGTACAACTGCAGTAGAACCTCCCTGCTCCTATACTCAAATCCTTTTGCTATGAATGCTAACATACCATTCGCTTTCTTCACTGCCTGCTGCACCTGCAGGCCTACTTTTAATGACTGGTGTACCATGACACCCAGGTCTCGTTGCATCTCCCATTCTTAAGGAGTTGGACAGGCTAGATGCAGGAAGATTGTTCCCGATGTTGGGGAAGTCCAGAACAAGGGGTCACAGTTAAAGAATAAGGGGGAAGTCTTTTAGGACCGAGATGAGAAAAACATTTTTCACACATGAGAGTGGTGAGTCTCCAGAATTCTCTGCCACAAAAGGTAGTTGAGGCCAGTTCATTGGCTATATTTAAGAGTTAGATGTGGCCCTTGTGGCTAAAGGGATCAGGGGGTATGGAGAGAAGGCAGGTACGGGATACTGAGTTGGATGATCAGCCATGATCATATTCAATGACGGTGCAGGCTCGAAGGGCTGAATGGCCTACTCCTGCACCTATTTTCTATGTTTCTATGTTTCTATGATATAATTCTAGGTCACGATTTTCAGAAACTGCACAGATCACTTCAAATAATGTATTAAGGAACTAGGCTTGATCTTGTATTGTGAAAGCCACCAGTTGTGTGTGGTTTTTCTGCTGCATCTGTTGAATGTCCTTCATTATGCACTAATTTATCCTCCAAGTGGAGGATAAATTGCTACAAAATCAAGACATTTTAGTAAAGATGATAGGAACTTTATCAACACAGAAGTACCAAATCTTTTACAAGAAGGGATTATAGAACCCTGCTATTCCCCTTGGAGGGCACAAGTTGTCGTGATTAAGGACCCCTTGGAGAGACATAGAAAGACACTCTGCATTGATTACTCTCAAACTATAAACCAGTTCATGGAGTTTGATGTATATCCATTACCTCGAATAGAAGAGATTATCAATACATTAGCTAAGTATAAGATATTCTCTACTTTTGACTTAAAAAGTGTACTACCAAATTCCTTTGAAGGAATCAGAGAAGAAATACACTGCATTTGAAGCAAATGGGAAATTATATCACTATGCAGAGATCCTTTTGGTGTAACTAATGGCGTGGCTGTTTTTCAGAGAGAGATGGACAAACTTGTTGAACAGGAAAACCTTAAGGATATTTTCCCTTATCTTGATAATATAACTATTGCAGGAAAAGACCAAACTGAACATAATGAAAATGTACAACGGTTTTTAGATGGTGTACATTCTAAAAATCTATCATTAAGTGAGGCTAAATCAATAACATCAGTGTTATCAATTAATATTCTAGGTTATTGGGTTGGAAATGATATAATAAAGCCTGATCCAGAAAGACTCCACCAACTCCAAGAGATACCTGTTCCAGCTACATTAAACTCTCTACGAAGGGTTCTTGGAATGTTTGCATATTATGCTAAATGGATACCAAATTTTTCTGACAAAATTCAACCTTTGATTAGAGCTAAATCTTTCCCCTTTGACTCTACAGCAATTGGTGCCTTTACATCTTTAAAGAAACAATTGGAATCTGCGACATTACACACCATCGATGAGGATCTCCCCTTTGTTGTTGAATGTGATACCTCTGATTTAGCAGTATCAGCAACATTAAATCAAGGAGGACGACCAGTGGCTTTCATGTCTCGTACTCTCCAAGGTAGTGAATTGACCTACCCACCCGTCGAAAAGGAAGCTACAGCAATTATTGAAGCAGTGAGGAAATTGAGTCATTTCCTTGCTCGCCAGCACTTCACTTTGATAACAGATCAGCGTTCAGTGGCTTTTATGCTGGATAATCGGAAACGAACGAAGATTAAAAACAGTAAAATTCATGGAGGATTGAATTATCTGCATATAGTTATTCAATTGAATACCGCCCTGGTAAGGATAATGTTGCTCCGGATACATTAACTCGTGCCTCTGTTCATTCTTCTGCACTCACTGATCTTCACAATGGGCTGTGTCATCCTGGAGTCACTCGTTTGTTACACTATGTTCGTTCCAAAAACTTACCTTTCACTACAGAGATGTGAAGATGACGTGTGCTTCATGTAGAATCTGTGCTGAATTAAAACCAAGGTTCTTCCGTCCTGAAGAAGGAAGATTGATCAAAGCTACTCAACCTATGGGACGTTTGAGTATTGATTTCAAAGGGCCTTTACCATCCTCCTCTCGAAATGTTTATATACTTACCTTAGTTGACGAGGTTTCCATTTACCTTTCCTTGTCCAAATATGTCAGTTGCTAAGGTTATCACATGTTTAGATCAACTGTTTTCATTCTGTGGATTTCAAAGTTACATACATTCTGATAGGGGCACCTCATTCATGTCAAAAGATTTAAAGGACTACCTTTCTAAGAGAGGAATTGCAACAAGTAAAACAACACTATATCACCCTATTGGAAATGGTCAGGTTGAGAGGTATAACGGAATCATTTGGAAAGCAGTGAAACTGGCTTTAAAGTCAAGAGACATATCAGATCAGCATTGGGAATGTGTTCTACCAGATGCATTACACTCCATCAGATCTCTACTGTCAACTGCTACCAATACTACTCCACACGAGCAGTTCTTTAACTTCAAACGGCGTCCTTCTAGTGGTACTTCTCTGCCATCACAGTTGACTAGCCCTGGGCCTGTGTTGCTTCGTCGTTATGTCCGATTAAATAAGAATGAACCTTATGTTGATAAAGTTGAACAGACTGATGTCAACCCTTCTTATGCAACTATCAAGTATCGGGATGGACGTCAGTCAACTGTCTCACTTCGTGACCTTGCACCATGTCCATCAGTTTCGTCACTTCTTGATAAGACTAATCGAGAATTTCCTCCGTCAGCTCCGTCATTTCTTGATAACACTAATCAAGAACTTCCTCCAACATTTCCAGCATCCCCTATGGAAACTCCTATAAGAAATTCTGAAATTGTAAATCTAAATAACAATATGAGTGAAGTTGATGACCAAGCAATATATCTAACCCCAGCTATTGAAACACCATTATCTCCTGAAGCTCCAGTGCTGTGACGGTCATCAAGACGTATTAAACCTCTTGACCGTCTCAACTTATAAATAGGAGGGGAAGTGGACGCATGTGCGGGGCTCTTCTAGTGTTCGCATGTGCAGGACCTTTCCGGAGTGTGCGCATGTGCAAAATATTTCGGGCAGGAAAAGCCTGCGGAATCAGCCATGTTTGCCAGACCTTTCCGAGTTTATGTATTAAAGAAATAAGTTGCTTAAAGCTTAAACAAAGTTAAGTAAATTACAAGTAGTTAAAGTTTCATTTGCCTCACAACAGTAGCAAAAACAGGAAGGCACATTACTATCTAAATGGCGTCGTTGGGAAAAGGGGAAGCACAACGGGATCTAGGGGGTCCTTGTTCATCAGTGTTTGAAAGTAAGCATGCAGGTACAGCAGGCAGTGAAGAAAGCAAATGGCATGTTGGTCTTTATAATAAGAGGAATCGAATATAGGAACAAAGAGGTCCTTCTGCAGTTGTACAGAGCCCTAGTGAGACCACACCTGTAGTATTGCGTGCAGTTTTGGTCTCCTAATTTGAGGAAGGACATTCTTGCTATTGAGGGAGTGCAGCGTAGGTTTACAAGGTTAATTCCCGGGATGGCAGGACTATCATATTCTGAGAGAATGGAGCAGCTGGGCTTGTACACTCTGGAGTTTAGAAGGATGAGAGGGTATCTCAATGAAACATATAAGTTGTTATGGGTTTGGACACTCTAGAAGCAGGAAACATGTTCCCGATGTTGGGGGGGTCCATAACCAGGGGCCACAGTTTAAGAATAAGGAGTAAGCCATTTATAACAGAGATGAGGAAACATTTTTTCTCACAGAGAGTTGTGAATCTGTGGAATTCTCTGCCTCAGAGGGCGGTGGAGGCAGGTTCTCTGGATGCTTTCAAGAGAGAGCTAGATAGGGCTCTTAAACCGGAGTCAGGTGATATGGGACAAAGTCAAGAACGGGGTACTGATTGTGGATGATCAGCCATGATCACATTGAATGGCGGTGCTGGCTCGAAGGGCCGAATGGCCTACTCCTGCACCTATTGTCTATTGTCTAAATCCATCCTGTTATTGCTATCCAAATGTGCTGCTATTTCATCTTTTATAATTGACTCAGATTCAGATTCAGATTCAATTTTAATTGTCATTGTCAGTGTACAGTACAGAGACAACGAGTGGGACATCTTCCCCACCACTGATGTCAGGTTAATTGGTCTATAATTCCGTTTTCACTCTCCCTCCTTTCTTAAAAAGTGGGATAACGTTAGCTACCCGCAAATCCACAGGAACTGATCACGAATCCATAGAACATTGGAAAATGATCACCAATGCATCCATGATTTCTAGAGCCACTTCCTTAAGGATTTGAGTATAGGAGCAGGGAGGTTCTACTGCAGTTGTACAGGGTCTTGGTGAGACCACACCTGGAGTATTGCGTACAGTTTTGGTCTCCTAATCTCAGGAAAGACATTCTTGCCATAGAGGGAGTACAGAGAAGGTTCACCAGACTGATTCCTGGGATGTCAGGACTTTCATATGAAGAAAGACTGGATAGACTCGGTTTGTACTCGCTAGAATTTAGAAGATTGAGGGGAGGATCTTATAGAAACTTACAAAATTCTTAAGGGGTTGTACAGGCTAGATGCAGGAAGATTGTTCCCGATGTTGGGGAAGTCCAGAACAAGGGGTCACAGTTTAAGGATGAAGGGGAAATCTTTTAGGACCGAGATGAGGAAAACATTTTTCACACAAAGAGTGGTGAATCTCTGGAATTCTCTCCCGCAGAAGGTAGTTGAGGCCAGTTCATTGGCTATATTTAAGAGGGAGTTAGATGTGGCCCTTGTGGCTAAAGGGATCAGGGGGTATGGAGAGAAGGCAGGTACAGGATACTGAGTTGGATGATCAGCCATGATCATATTGAATGGCGGTGCAGGCTCGAAGGACCGAATGGCCTACTCCTGCACCTATTGTCTATGTTTCTATAAGTACATTGGGATGTAGACCATCAGGCACTGGGGATTTATCAGCCCAGTCCCATCAGTCTACCCAACACCATTTCCTGCCTAATGTGAATTTCCTTCAGTTCCTCCGTCACCCCAGATCCTCTGGCCACTAGTATATCTGGGAGATTGTTTGTGTTTTCTTTAGTGAAGACAGATCCAAAGTACCTGTTCAACTCATCTGCCATTTCCTTGTTCCCCATAATAAATTCAGAGACCCACATTTGTCTTAACCAATTTTTTCCTCTTCACATGCCTAAAGAAGTTTTTACTATCCTGCTTTATATTCTTGGTTAGCTTACCTTCGTACCTCATCTTTTCTTCCCGTATTGCCTTTTTAGTTATCTTCTGTTGCTCTTGAAACATTACCCAATCCTCTTGCTTCCCGCTCATCTTTGCTACGTTGTACTTCTTCACTTTTATTTTTATACTGTCCCCGACTTCCCTTGTTAGCCACGGTCGACCCTTACTCCCCTTGGAATCTTTCTTCCTCTTTGGAAATGAACTGATCCTGCACCTTCTGTATTATTCCCAGAAATGCCTGCCATTGTTGTTCCCTGCTAGGGTATCTTTCCAGTTAACTTTGGCCAGCTCCTCCCTCATGGCCCCATAGTCCTCTTTATTCAACTGTATACTGACACCTCCGGTCTATTCTTCTCTCTCTCCAATTGTAGATTAAACCTGACCATGTTATGGTCACTACCTCCTAATGGCTCATTAACTTTGAGGTCCTTTATCAAATCCGGTTCATTACATAACACTAAATCCAGAATTGCCTTCTCCCTGGTAGGCTCCAATACAAGCTATTCTAAGAATCCATCATGAAGGCACTCTACAAAGTCCCTTTCTTGGGGTCCAGTACCAACTTCATTTTTCCCAGTCTACCTGGATGTTGAAATCTCCCATAATAACCACAGCATTACTTTTACTACATGCCAATTTTAACTCCTAATTCAACTTGCACCCTATAGAAACATAGAAACATAGAAATTAGGTGCAGGAGTAGGCCATTCGGCCCTTCGAGCCTGCACCGCCATTCAATATGATCATGGCTATGTCCAGGCTATTGTTTGGGGACCTGTAGATTAGTCCCATTAGGTATTTTTACCCTTACAATTCCGTAGTTCTATCCATACTGACTCCACATCTCCTGTTTCAATGTCACCCCTTGCAAGGGACTGAATTTCATTCCTCACCAACAGGACAACCCCACCCCCTCTGCCCACCTGTCTGTCATTTCGATAGGAGGTATACCCTTGCATATTCAGTTCCCAGCCCTGGCCCTCTTGCAGCCATCACCCCGATCCTGGCCTCTCTCCATTGGCTCCCTGTGCGGTTCCCTATAAACTTCAAGAACATCCTCCATGTCTACAAAGCCCTCAATGGGTTTGCCCCCACCTACATATAAAGTCTTCTCACCCACCACTCCACCTCCAGGCCCCTCAGATCGGCCAACTTGGGGTTGCTGAATATCCCACGGTCTAGGCATAAGCTCAGGGGCGACCGCGCCTTTGCGGTTGCAGCCCCTAGACTGTGGAACAGCATCCCCTTTCCCATCAGAACTACCCCTCCATCGACTATTTTAAGTCAAGACTAAAGACTTATCTATACTCCCAAGCCTTTCCTGACGTCCACTGAGTGATAGCTACATGTATATATGTATGTAGTTTGTTTTGTTGTGCTATTCTTATAACAAATGTAAAGCACTTTGGC
>JAWMAR010005660.1:17500-24576 GCA_036785375.1 Leucoraja ocellata
GTACAGAGGATGCCTTCTCAACGACACTTCACTCCGCCCTCTCCCACCTCGACAACAGAGACACTTACGTAAGAACTGAACTGAACTTTATTTATAGAGCACTTTAGAAACAACCACTGTTGCAACAAAGTGCTGTACATGACTAATCATAAACATAAAACAAAACAATAAAAACATTAAAAGACAGTAAAAACAATAAAAAAACAATAATAGAAACACTAAAACAAGAGCAAAGTCTCATGCAGGGGCGAAAGCCAAGAAATAGAAAATGGTTTTAAGACTAGTTTTGAAAATGGACAGTGAAGGGGCCTGTGTAATGTGCAAAGGTAGAGTGTTCCATAATGTCGGAGCAGCAACAGAGAAGGCTCTACCCCCTCTGAGCTTCCGCTTAGACCTCAGTACCTCCAGGAGCAGCTGATCAGCTGACCTGAGGCACCGAGCAGGAGCGTAGGGATAAAGCAGCTCAGAGAGGTAAGGCGGGGTGAGACCATTTAAAGATTTAAAAACAAATAAAAGAATCTTAAAATGAACTCTAAAGTACACAGGCAGCCAGTGGAGGGAGGCCAGAATAGGCGTTATGTGCTCCCTCTTACGTGTTCCAGTTAAAAGGCGAGCAGCAGCATTCTGAACCAACTGGAGACGTGCAAGGGAAGATTGGCTAACTACAAAATAAAGTGCGTTACAGTAATCCAGCCGAGACGTAATGAAGGCATGGATTACTGTTTCAAATTCATCGATTATAGCTCAGCATTCAACACCATTACACCCTCTAAACTGATCACCAAACTCGGCGACCTGGGCATCGACCCCTCCCTCTGCAACTGGATGTTGGACTTTCTAACCAACAGACCCCAGTCTGTTAGGTTAGCCACTTCAAACCTCACCCTGAACACCGGCGTCCACAGGGCTGTGTGCTGAGTCCCCTCCTCTACTCCCTCTTCACCTACGACTGCACACCTGTACATGGTACTAACACCATCATCAAGTATGCAGATGATATAACGGTGATTGGCCTCATCAGCAACAACGATGAGTCGGCCTATAGGGAGGCAGTCCAGCTCCTAGCTGCATGGTGCGCTGACAACAACCTGGCCCTTCTCATATAAGACCAAGGAGCTAATTGTAGACTTCAGAAGATCTAGGGGCGGCACGCACACCCCCATCCACATTAACGGGACGGAGGTGGAACGTGTTTCCAGCTTCAGGTTCCTGGGGGTCAACATCTCCGATTGGACCCACAATACCTCAACTCTGGTCAAGAAGGCTCACCAGCGTCTCTTCTTCCTGAGGAGACTGAAGAAGGTCCATCTGTCTCCTCAGATTCTGGTGAACTTCTACCGCTGCACCATCGAGAGCATCCTTACCAACTGAATCACAATATGGTATGGCAACTGCTCTGTCTCCGACCGGAAAGCACTGCAGAGGGTGGTGAAAATTGCCCAACGCATCACCGGTTCCTCCCTCCCCTCCATTGAGTCTGTCCAAAGCAAGCGATGTCTGCGAAGGACGCGCAGCATCATCAAGGACTGCTCTTACTCCAACCACAGACTGTTTACCCTCCTACCATCTGGGAGGCGCTACAGGTCTCCCCTTTGCCGGACCAGCAGGTCCAGGAATAGCTTCTTCCCTGCGGCTTTTACATTACTTAACTCTGTACCTTGGTGACTGGCAGTCACCCCCCCACCCCGGACACTCCTTCCACCAGATAAAATTGCACTGCTACGACTGTATGTACGTAAATATATTTATTAGCAATGTTACAAAATTTTGAGATTTTAAAAATCAAGTCTGCAATTTATCCCATCAGATAAAGCATAACAATAAGTTTAATTTGACACCAAATTCACTTTCATATCTCAAGTATTAAAAAAGTTATGGCCATTTTCATACTCGGAAATTAGCATCTTGTTCCCTATTGATTTTCAATGGACATTACAAAAAAGCTGTGATCTTGGATAGTCAAAAGCCCATATCTTAAGGAAAGATTAACATTTTTAAATAGCCTGTCCAAAGATTATTCACAATATAACATGATTTTTATATCTAATTTACATTAATTTATAGGCCAAATAGAAGGAATTTAGTGTTCAATTGCTGTAAATAAATGCCCATTTAAATCGGCTTTCTAGTGGGTTCATGTGAACGCGCTGGTTTAGAACGTTGACATCGCGCTGGATTAGTGCCCTCAAATGCTGAGAAAAATACTGCGGGATATAAAAAGCCCAAAATGAACTACTCGCTATAGATAACTTGATATACAGGGTTATATATATGCCCCATTTAATGTAAAAATAAGGTACATACCTTTAATTGTTTGCTTTATAAAACCCTGGGGCTGCGAGAGGTTGCGGAATGAGACAGTAATTTTAAAACTATTATAACTATATTATCGAGGCCTATAAAACTATTAATACCTTTTGCGACCGGGTCTTGCAGCGATTTTTCGTTAATGATTTACTAGGCTGAACATCTGCGATTAGAACAGCCTAGTAAAAATTGCGTTTTAAACCCGCCCCCTCCAAACAGCGCCAAAATCGCGGACATGGCTGTGGGCAGATTCCCAATGACGATTCAGGTAGGTTTTGTAACATACCTATATTTATTGCTCATGTTCTATGTCGCTCTTCTAGGGAGATGCTAACTGCATTTCGTTGTCTCTGTATTGTACACTGCACAATGACAATAAAGTTTGAATCTGAATCTGAATCTCTGGAGAAAAGCAATGGATGATGATTCGAGGTTGAGACCCTTCCTCAGACTGAGAGTCGCAGGAGAGATGTAGACGGTGATGTGGAGTGAAAAGCTTCTGCATAGAAACATAGTAAATAGGTGCAGAAGTAGGCCATTCGGCCCTACCAGCCAGCATCGCCATTCAATGTGATCATGGCTGATAATCTCCAATCAGTACCCCGTTCCTGCCTTCTCACCATATCCCCTGACTCCACTAACTAAGAGCCCTATCTTTAAGAGCCCTAAAGGAAAAAAGGGACTTCTGCTCCAAACTGGAGGATGAGACAGATGTTCGGCAGATGTGGCGGGGCCAGAATGCAATCACCTCTTACAAGGCGAAACCAGGAGGCAGCTCGAATGTCGGCGAAACATCACTCCCTGACGAGCTCAATGCGTTTTACGCACGCTTTGATAGGGAGAATACTGATGTGCCTTCCCGAGCCCCCATTCGCTGTGATGGTATTTCAGCTTCAGTCACAGAGGCCGACGTCAGGAAATCCCTCAGAGGGGTGACCCTCGAAAAGCGCCTGGACCTGATGGTATACCCGGTCGTGTTCTAAAAACCTGTGCGGACAAACTGGTTGGAGTTTTTATGGACATTTTCAGCCTTCTGAGGTCTGAGGTCCCCACCTGCTTTAAAAGTGCATCAATTATGCCAGTGCCCAAGAAGAGTAAGGTGACGTGCCTCAATGACTATCGACCAGTGGCACTAACGCCGGTGGTGATGAAGTGCTTTGAGAGGTTGTTCATGGCTCAAATTAACTCCTACCTCGAAAAATACCTGGACCCACTGCGGTTCACTTACCCCCACAACAGATCAACGGTGGATGCAATATCGCTGGCTCTCCACTCTGCTCTGGACCACTTGGACAACAAAGACTCATATGTCAGGCTGTTATTCATTGATTACAGCTCGGCATTTATCATAATCATCCCCTCCAAGCTGGTTACCAAACTCGCAGAACTGGGTCTCTGCGCATCCCTCTGCAATTGGATCCTCGAATTCTTCATTCACAGACCACAGTCTGGTCGTATTGGTGGAAATGTGTCAGCCTCAATAACAATCAGCACGGGAGCACCTCAAGGCTGCATGCTCAGCCCCCTGCTGTACTCACTCCATACTCATGACTGCGTAGCCGGTCACAGTGCGAACTCCATCATCAAGTTGACAATACCACTGTTGTGGGATATATCACTAATGGGGATGAGTCAGAGTATAGAAGAGAGATCGAGCAACTGTCTATATGGTGCCAGCACAATAACCTGGCCCTCAACACCAGCAAAACCAAGGAACTGATTGTGGACTTTTGAAGGAGTAGGATGGGGTCCCACAGTCCCGTTTATATCAACGGGTCGATGGTTGAAAGGGTCAAGAGATTCATAGAAACATAGAAATTAGGTGCAGGAGTAGGCCATTCGGCCCTTCGAGCCTGCACCGCCATTCAATATGATCATGGCTGATCATCCAACTCAGTATCCCGTACCTGCCTTCTCTCCATACCCCCTGATCCCCTTAGCCACAAGGGCCACATCTAACTCCCTCTTAAATATAGCCAATGAACTGGCCTCAACTACCCTCTGTGGCAGAGAGTTCCAGAGATTCACCACTCTCTGTGTGAAAAAAGTTCTCATCTCGGTTTTAAAGGATTTCCCCCTTATCCTTAAGCTGTGATCCCTTGTCCTGGACTTCCCTAACCTCCGGGGCAATCTTCCTGCATCTAACCTGTCCAACCCCTTAAGAATTTTGTACGTTTCTATAAGATCCCCTCTCAATCTCCTAAATTCTAGAGAGTATAAACCAAGTCTATCCAGTCTTTCTTCATAAGACAGTCCTGACATCCCAGGAATCAGTCTGGTGAACCGTCTCTGCACTCCCTCTATGGCAATAATGTCCTTCCTCAGATTTGGAGACCAAAACTGTACGCAATACTCCAGGTGTGGTCTCACCAAGACCCTGTACAACTGCAGTAGAACCTCCCTGCTCCTATACTCAAATCCTTTTGCAATGAAAGCTAACATACCATTCGCTTTCTTTACTGCCTGCTGCACCTGCATGCCTACCTTCAATGACTGGTGTACCATGACACCCAGGTCTCGCTGCATCTCCCCCTTTCCCAATCGGCCACCATTTAAAATAGCCCAAGTTTGTCCAAGCTTGATATTATTCCTGTAATGAGGTGACCAGAACTGCACACAATCCTCCACAAGATATCTAACCAAAGCCCTATAAAGCTGCATCATGACTTCATGACTTCCTCTGACCAATGAAGAGCTTTTATGTCTTGTGAAAACCTTATACAACATGAGTTAGGCAATACATGCACTCATCTGCACATTTCTGGTTGCTATACTATTGGAAGAATTACAATGGAGAAGGTGCAGAGGAGATTCACTAAGAAGCTGCCTAGAATGAAGCAACGAGTTGCAGGGAGAGACTGAATTGACTGTAGTAGAGAAGGCTGAGGGATGATTTGATAGAGTACACACAATTATAGGAGATACAGCAAAGGAAGATGGTAAGAATCTTTTCCCCATGGTGTCTAAGACAATAGGTAGCGGTGTTACAATACTGCAGTTCTGCCACTGGCCATGTGCGTGATTTTGGCACCTTTGGGGGGGGGCGGGATTAAAATTTCATTTTTTACTGCCTGTTGGAGGCGGACTTCCTCGGGCTGCTAAACTGCTAATAAAAAATCGATCGGACTTCCGTTTGCGCTATATTTAATAAAAGATTCGCTGGACAATTTAATATTTGGATTAAAATAAAAAGTGACTATGAACGCCGTCAACGCCTACAACGTGACAGATCACAAGAACGAGGCAAAACAAAGGGTAAGTCGTTTATTTTACATATAATCTTGCTTCTTGGGATGGCTTTACTATAATTGTACGTTATTAGATTAGATTATTAGAAAATTAGATTTGGGCCCCATACGAACCGGTAGTGTTTTTCCTACCGATATGGGGTTCAAATTCACCGCAAATGCAAAGTTCCAATCGATCGCGTTCGAGAAGCAAGATGGTTAAAATGCCCTTTTATTGGACAATTATGTCATAAGCCGTCTATACTTTGTGTTATTCTCTCTCCATGATCATTATTTTTAAACTAAATATTCACAACAGTTTGAGTCTCATGTATTGTGCAAAAAACAATTTTGATTATATTTTGAGAGGATGTTTCTGGATTAATTTATGGGAATTAAACATTAAATTCCTTCCATCTGGCATATAAATTCATGACAGTGAGATTTGAAAATCACGTTATATTGTGAATTTCTGTGTGAATGGGATTAGTTTGTTATTTGGATACTTAGGCTATTTAAAAAAAATATCCTTTTCTTAAGAAATGGAATCTACAGGACATTCTTAATGGGAAAGTAGTGGGCAGAAAGGCATGTCATGTGTGGTTTGAAGAGCAAAAACTTGTAGTTTACAATGCCAACATTAAAAAGTTGAGGAAAAACAAGGTGTATAGCGTTGATTATTGGTTACAATCTGAGGAGTATGATGATGCTACTGATTATGATATGCCAATGTACCAGATAGCAACTGATCTTCTCCATAAAGACTTGATCCATTGCTAGACATTGTAATTTATTTACCTATCTGTTACGGACTTACAGTATATTATACAATAATATTAAAGTTCTGATCTTGAGAATATCACATTTTTGAATTTTCAAGGCAGTCTGGGTGTTTATTACTATTTCCGTCACAACGGTCAATTTTTTAATTAGCTACAATTAGGTAATTAACTATTATATGCTTTAATTTCAGGTCATCCAAGTAAGATGTTTTATATTTGTTTCAGAATGCTTTAATCTATAATAACTGAATTTCATTCAGATCTCTTAATTTTTAAGAAAATTAGGGGCTTTTGACTGTTCTCGATCACAGCGTTTGTGTTAAGTCAATGGAAAAGTAATAGGGAACAAGATGCTAATTTCCGAGAATGGAAATGGCCATAACTTTTTTAATACTGAAGATACGAAAGTGAATCAAGTGTGAAATTAAACTTTTTATGCTTTATCTGATTGGATAAATTGCAGACTTGATTTTTTAAATCTCAAAATGTTGTAACATTGCTACAATAGGGCATAATTATAATGTGAGAGGTATGTGAAAGACTGGGATGCAATATCTGAAGTGGTCTTGAAGTCAGACATATTCACAACATTTAAGAAGCATTGGGCCAATCACCTGGTTTGACAAGGCGTAGAAACTTATGAATGCATGTGGGTAAATGGGATGATTATTGATGGATGCAATACAAAATGGGGCTTTAAAACGGCCTATTCTTTGTGTACAAATCTGACAGCGATTCGAAGACCTCGACACACAGATTG
>JAWMAR010005661.1:0-24575 GCA_036785375.1 Leucoraja ocellata
CCTCCCCTCCTTCACCCCCTCTCTACTCACAGACTCATCTTCCCCTCTTCCCTCCTCCACTCGCCCCCCGGGCCATCTTCCCTTCCCCACTCCCACCTCCCCCTCCCCGCTCCCTCTCACCTCCCCCGTCCCCTCCCCCTCCCCCACCCCTCTCCCCTCCTCCTCTCCCGCCCCCTTGCCCCTCCCCCTCCCCCTCTCCCCTCCCCCTCTCTCCTACTCCTCTCACCACCCCTCCCCCTCGTTTCGCCCCCTCTGCCTCTTCCCACCCCCTCCCGCCTCCCCTCTCCCCTCCTCCTCTACCCCTCTTCCCTCGACCCCCCGCTCTCCCCTCCCTCTCCCACCAACCCCTCGGCCTCTCTCCTCCCCCTCCCGCGCCCCATCCCCTCCCCTTCTCCCTCGCCCCTCCTACTGCACTTCTTCCCCTCTCCCCTCCCCTCTCCCCTGTCCCACCTCCTCTCCACTCCCCTCTCTCCTCCCCCTCTCCCTCTCGCCTCCCCCTCTCCCCTCCTCCTCTCCAGGTTCCCTCTGCCATCCCCTTCCCCCTCACCCATCCCCTCTCCCTTCCACCCTCTCCTCCTCCTCTCCCCTCCCCATTCCTCTCTCCTCCCCACTCCCCTCCCACTCCCCCTCCCCCTCCCCCTCCCCCTCCCCCTCCCCTCTTCCCCTCACACCTCCGCTACTCCCCTTGCCCTCTCTTTTCTCCACCTCTACCCCTCGTACTCTTCCCTCCCACTCTCTCCTCCCCCTCCCGCTCACCTCTCCCCACCCCTCTCCCCACCCCTTCTTGCTCTCCCCTCCTACTCCACTCTTTCCCCTCTCCCCTCTCCCCTCCCCTCTCCCCTGTTCCTCCTCCTCTCCCCTCCCCCTGTCCCCTTCTACTCACCCCCTGCCCTTCTCATCTCCTCCTCCCTCTCTCCCATCTCCCCTTCCCCCTCTCCCCTCCCTCCCCCTCTCCCCTCTCCCACTACCCCTCCCATCTTCCCCTCTTCTCCATTCCCTCATCCCCTCCCCCTCTTACTCCAGCTCTCCTCCCCTCTATCCTCCCCCGCTCACCTCTCCCCTCCCCCTCTCCCCTCTCCCTCTACCTCTCACCTCGTCCCCTCTTCTCGATCCCCTCTTCTCCTCCCCCTCTTCCTCCAGCTCTCCCCTCCTCCTCTCCCCTATCTCCACCCCAACTCCCCTATCTCCTCCCGCTCTCTTCTCACCCATCTCCCTCACACTTCCCTCTCTCACCTCCCCCTCTCCCGGCTCCCTCTCCCCGCTCCCTCTCCCCGCTCCCTCTCACCTACCCCTCCACCTCCCCTCCCCCTCTTCGGTCCACACTACCCTCCCCCTCTCCCCTCCGCCTCTCTCCTCCTCCTTCCCCTCTCCTCCCCCTCACCCCTCACCCTTCCCCTATCCGCTCCCTCACTACTCCTCCCTCTCCCCTCCACCTCTCAACCTCCACCTCTCCCCACCCCCTCTCTCCTCCCCCTCTCCCTCTCCCCGCTTCCTCTCGCCTCACATCCCTCCTCTCCCCTCCCCCTCTCCCCGTTCCCTCTTCTCTCCCCATCCCTCCTCTCCCCTCCCCCTCTCCCCGCTTCCTCTATCCTCCCCCTCCCCTCTCCCATCCCCTTTCTCTTCACCCCTCTCCTCCCCCTCTCCTCTCCCCATTCCTCTCTCTGCCGCCACTCTCAACCCCTTTCCCCCTCCCCCTCCCCTCTCCCCCTTCCCCCTCCGCTTCTCCCCTTGCCCTCACTTTTCTCACCCTCTCCCCTCGTCCTCCCCCCTCCCCTCTCCCCTTCTACACCCCCTCTCCCCTGCCCTTCTCCCCTCCTCCTATCTCTCTCCCCTCACCCCTCCCCCTCTCGCCTCCCTTCCCCTCTGCCCTCTAGCCCTCTACTCTTCCCCTCTTCTCCATCCCCTCTTTACCTCCTGCCCCTCTCCCTCTCTCTCCCCCTCGCCCTCGCCCTCCATCCCTCTTCCCCCTACCCTCTCCCCTATCCTACCCTCTCCCCTGACCCTCCACCTCCCCCACTCTCCTCCCCATTCCCCTCTTCTCTCACCCTCTTCCCTCCCCCTCCCCCTCTCCCGTCTGCCTCCCCCTTTCCTCTCACCTCTCCCTATCCCCGTCCCCTTTCTTTTCCCCCTCTCCCCTCCCATCCTCTCCACTCCCCCTGCCCTCTACCCTCCACCTCGCCTCTGCCCTCCCCTCTCCCCTGCCCCTCTCACCTCATCTCTCCCCTGCCCCTCTCGCCTCCCCTCTCCCCTGCCCCTCTCCCCTCATCTCTCCCCTGCCCCTCTCGCCTCCCCGTTACCCCGGCCCGTTCCCCTCCCCCTCTCACCTCCGCTCCCTCTCTCCACTCCCCCTGTCCCCTCCCCCTAGCCCCTCCGTTCCCCCTCGCCCCTTCCACCCCCTCCCCTCCCTCTCCCCCTCTCCCCTCCCCCTCCCCTCTCCCCAACCACCTCCTCTTCCCCTCAACCCTCTCCCCCTCCCCTCATCCCCTCCCCCTGTAACCCTCCACTTCTACCCCTCCCCCTCCCTCTCCCCTCTCCCCTCCCCCTCTCCCCGCTCCCTCTCCCCCGCTCCCTCCCCCCTCCGCTCCCCTTCTCCCTATCCCCTCCCGGCTACACCTCCCTCTCCCACCAATCCCCGCCCCCTCTCCTCTCCCCCTCTCCCCTCCACCTCTCCCTCCACCTCTCCCCTCCCCCACTTCATCTCCTCTCCCCCTCTCCCCTACGCCTCTCCCCGCGTCCTCTCCCCTCCACTTCTCGCCTCCCCATCTACCCCTCCCACTCTACACCTCCCCGTCTACACCTCCCCCTGCCTCTTTCCTCTCTCCGCCCCCTTCCCCCTCTCCCCGCCCCCTCTCACTTCCCCTCTCGCCACCCCCTCTTCCCTTCCCCTCCCCCGCTTCCCTCCCCTCCTCACCTCCTCCGCTCCCAACCGTCTCTCCCCTCCCCTCTACCCTCCACCTCTCACCTCCTCCCTCCCGCTCCCCCTCTCCCTCACCCCCTCTCTCCTCTCCTCTCCCCTCTCTCATCTCCCCTCCCCCTCTCTCCTCCCCCCCCTTTGCTCCGCACCCCGTATCCCCGCCCCCTCCCCCTCTCCCCTCCTCATCCCCCTCTCTCCTCCCCCTCGCTCTCCCCCTCTGTTCCCCACTTCACCTCCCCCTCACTCTATCTCAGACCCCTCCCCCTATCTCCTCTCCGCCCCCTCTCGCCAGTCCCCTTCCCCTCTCTCCTCTCCCTCTCTCCGCCCCTCTCCCCCCTCTCACCTCCCCCACTCCCCACCCCCTCTCCCCTCCCCCCTCTCTCCGATCCCTTCTACCCTCCCCCTCTCCCTCCCCGCTCACGCACTTCTCTCTCTCCTCTCTCCTCTCCACTCCCCCTCCTCTTCTCCCCTCCCTCTCACTCCTCCCCCTCTCCCTCTCCCCTCCGCCTCACTCCACCCCCTATCCCTCCCACTCTCCTCCCCCATCCTCCTCTCCCCTCTCACCTCCCCCTCTCACCTCCCCCTCTCTCCTCCCCCTCTCTCCTCCCCCTCTCTCCTCCCCTATTCCCCTCCCTCTCTCTCCTATCCACTCTCCCCTCCCCCCTCTCTCCTCTCCCCTCCCCTCCCCTCTCCGTTCCCCCTCTCCCCTCCCCCTCTCCGCTCCTCTCACCCCTCCACCTTCCCCCTGCCCCTCTCTCCTCCCCCTCTCGCCTCTCACTCCCCCCTTCCCCCGTCCTCTCCCCCTCTCCCCTTTCATCCCCTCTCCTCTCCCCCCCCTCTGCCACTCGTCACCCCTCCCCCTCTCCCTCTCCCCACTTCCCCCTCTCCTCCCCCTCTCCCCACCCCCTCTCCCTCTACCCACCCCCCCTCTCCCCGCTATCCTCCCCCTCTGGCTCCCCGCTCACCCACTACCCTCACCCCACTCCCCTCCCCGTCTCCACTCCCCTCCCCTCTCCCCCCCCCACTCTCTTCTCCATCTCTCCCCGCTCCCTCTCCCCTCCTTCTCCATCACCACCTCTCCCATCTCCTCTCTCTCTCTCCCCTCCCCCTTCTCCCTCTCTCCTCCCCTCCGCTCTCCTCTCCTCCTCCCCCCTCCCCCTCAAACCTCCCCCTCTGCTTCTCCCTATCCCCTCTATCTCTCCATTCCCTCTCCCCTCCCCCACTCCCCTCCCTCTCCCTTCCCCCTCTTCCCTCCCTCTCTTCCCTCGTCCTCTCCCTGCTACTCCCCCTCTCCCCTGCCCTTCTCCCTCCTCTTCTCACTCTCTGCTCCCCCTCTCACCTCCCCCCTCCCACTCTTTTCTCCCCCTCTAACCTCCCCTCCCCTATCCCCTCTTCCCCTCATCCTCTTCCCCTCCCCCTCTCTCTCCCCTCTCCCCTCACCCTCTCTCCTCCCCCTAATCCCCTCCCCTCTCTGCTCACCCCTCCCCTCCCCTCTCCCCTCCCCCTCTCTACTCTCCCCTCCTCTCCGCTCCCCCTCTCCCCTCCCCCTCTCCGCTCCTCTCACCCCTCCCCTACCCTCTGTCCCTCTCTCCTCCCCCTCTCGCCTCTCACTTTCCTCTCCCCCGCTGCCCTCTCTCTCTCCCCCTCCCCCCTTTCCTCCGCCTCTCTCCTCCCCCTCTCTGCTCCTCCTCTCTCCTCCCCCTCTCCCTCTCCCCACTTCCCCATCCCCCTCCCCCTCTCCACACCCCCTCTCCCCTCCCCACTCTCCCCTCCCCCTCTACCCGCTCCCGCTCCCTCTCCCCTCCTTCTCCATCTCCCCCTCTCCCATCTCCACTCCGTCTCTCCCCTCCCCCTCTCCCTCTCCACTCCCCCTCCGCTCTCTCCTCCCCCATTCCCCCTCAAAGCTCCCCCTCTGTTCTCCCTATCCCCTCCACCTCTCAATTCCCTCCCCCCTCCCCCTTTCTCCTCCCTCTACCTACCCCCTCTTTCCTCACCCTCTTCCCTCGTCCTCTCCCCTGCTACTCCCCCTCTCCCCTGCCCTTCTCCGTCGTCTTCTCCCTGTCTTCTCCCCCTCCCCCCCTCCCACTCTTTTCTTCCCCTCTGCCCTCTCATCTACACTCCCCTGTTCCCCACACCCACTTCCCCTACCCCTAACCCCCTCCCCCTCTCCCTCCCCTCTCATCTCTCCCTTCCCCATCTCGCCTCGCCCTCCACCATCCCCCTTCCCCTCCCCCTCGCCACTTACCGACTCCCCTCCCACTCTCCCCTCCTCCAATGACCTCCTCCTCTCTCCGCCCCTCTCCCTTCCCCCTCTCCCCTTACCACCCCTCCTCACCCCCTTTCTGCTGCTCCTCTCCCCTCCCCTTCGCCCTCTCCCCACTCCCCCTCTCCCCTCCGCCTCTCCCCTCCGCCTCTCCCCTCCCGCACTCCCTCTGCCCACCCCTCCCCCTCTCCCCTCTCCCCTCTCCCCTCCCCCTCTGGCTTCCCGCTCCCCCCTCCCCTCTACCACACTCCCCCCGTTCCCCTCTACCCCCCTTCTCCCCCCCCACTCTCCCCTCCCCCTCTCCCCGCTCCCTCTCTCCTCCTTCTCCATCTCCCCTCTACAATCTCCTCTTCCTCTCTCCCCTCCCCCTCTCCCACTCCCCTCCCCCTCCGCTCTCCCGGCCCCCTCTCCCCACCCCCTCAAACCTCCCCGTCTGCTCCTCCCTATCCCCTCCATCTCTCCATTCCCTCTCCCCTCTCCCCTTCCCTCCCTCTCCGTTCCCCCTCTCCCCTCCCCCTCATCCCTCGTCCTCTCCCCTGCTACTCCCCCTCTACCCTGGCCTTCTCCCTCCTCTTCTCCCTCTCTTCTCCCCTCTCCCCTCCCCTCCCGCTATTTACTAACCCTCTACCCTCCCCTCCCCCTCTACGCTCCCCTCTTCCCCACCCCCTCTTCTCCTCAACATATTCCCCTCCCCCTCTCCCTCCCCTCTCCCCTCCCCCTATCTCCTCCCCCTATTCCCCTCCCCCTCTCTCCTCTCCCCTCTCCCCTTCCCTCTCCCCTCCCCTCTCCCATCCCCCTCTCACCTCCCCCATCTCCCCTCTCCCCTCCCCATCTCTCCTCTCCCCTCCCCTCCCCTCCCCTCTACGCTACCCCTCTCCGCCCCCCTCTCCGCTCCACTCACCCCTCCCCCTCCCCCTCGCCACTCACCGACTCCCCTCCCACTATCTCCTCCTCCAACCCCCCTCTTCTCCCCCTCTCCCCGCCCCCTCTCCCCTCCCCTCTCTACTCCCCCTCTCCCCTCTCCTCTCCCCTCTCCACTCCCCCTCTCCTCTACCCCTCTCCCCTCCCCTCTCCCCTCACCCTCTCCACCTCTCCCCCTCTCCGCTACCCCTCTCCCCTCTCCTCTCCCCTCACCGTCTCGCCCTCGCCCCCTCTCCTCTCCCCCTCTCCCCCCTCTCTCTCCCCTCCCCCTCTCCTCTCCTCCTCCCCCTCTCCTCTCCCCCGCTCCTCTCCCCCTCTCCCTTCCCCCTCTACGCTCCCCTTCTACCCCTCTCTAGCCTCTCCCCCTCTCCCTCTCCCTTCCCCCTCTCCCTCTCCCCGGTCCCTCACCCCTCCCCCTCCCCTATTCCTCCCCCTCCCCCTCCCCCTCTCTCCACAACCCTTTCCTCCCCCTCTCCTCCCCCTCTCACTCTTTACTCCCAGTCCCCCTCTCTCCTCCACCGCCTCCTTCCCTCTCCCCTCCCCCTCTCCCCTCTCCCTCTCTCCCCTCCTCCCCTCCTTCTCCTCTCCCTTCCGCTCTCCTCTTCCCCTCTCCCCTTCCCCTCTCTCCTCCCCTCTCCTCTCCCCCTATCTCTTCCCCCTTTACGCTCCCCCTCTACCCCCACCTATCGCCTCCCCTCTCCCTCCCCCCCTCTCCTTCTCACCGGTCCCTCTCCTCTCCCCCCTCCCCCTCTCCCCGATCCCTCTCACCTCCACTCCCCCTCTCTCCTCTCCCTCTCCCCTCCCCCTCGATCCTCCCCCTTTTTCTCGCATTTCGTGCTCCCCCACCCACTCCCCCCCTCCATCCTCTCTCCTCCCTGCACACACTTCCTCATTAATCCTCCCCTCCATCCCCTCTCCGTACATCCTTTGTCCCTCCTTGCCGTTTCTCTCTCCCCCTCCCTATCTCTCCCCTTCTCTCCCCCACTCTTTCTCCACCCCATCATCTCTCTCACTCTATCCTCTCTCCCACTCCTGCCTCTCCTACCCCCTTATCGCCCCTGCTCCCCTCTCCCCCTCCCTCGTTCTCTCTCCCCCTTCCTCCTCCTCTCTCCCCCTCCATCCCCTTGTCTCTCCCTCCCCACTCCACCTCACCTCCCTCCTCCTCTTCCGCCCCCTCCTCCTCTCTCTCCCTTCCTCCTCCTCTGATCCCCTCCATCCCCTTCTCTCTCCCTCCCTCCTCCTCTCCACCTCCCTCCTCCTCTCTCCCTCCCTCCTCCTCTCTCCCCTCCCTCCTCCTCTCTCCCTCCCACCTCCTCTACCTCCTCCCTCATCCACTCCTCCTCCCTCCGCCTCTCTCCCCTCCCTCCTCCTCTCCCTCTCCCTCCTCCTCTCTCCCTCCCTCCTCCTCCCTCTCCCTCCCACCTCCTCTCTCCCCCTTCATCCTCCTCTACCCCCTCCCTCCTCCGCTACCCCCTCCATTCTCCTCTCTCCCCTCCCTCCTCTTCTTCCGCCTCCCTCCCCCTCTCTCTTCCTCCATCCTCCTCTCTCCTTCTCTCCTTCCCTCCTCCTCTACCTCCTCCATTCTCCTCTCCCCCTCCCTCCTCAACCCCCTCCCGCCTCCTCTCTCCCCCTCCCTCCTCCTCTCCCTCTCCCTCCTCCTCTTTCCCTCCCTCCTCCTCTCCCCCCTCCACCTTCTCTCTCCCCGCCCTCCTCCTCTAACCCCTCCCTCCTCCGCTACCCCTCCTTTCTCCCCTCTCCCCCTCCCTGCTCATCTACCGCCGTCCTCCTCCTCTCTCCCCCTCCCTCCTCCTCTCTCCTCCTCCCTCCTCCTCTACGCCCTCCCTCTTCCTCTCTCCCCCTCCCTCCTCCTCTCTCGTCCTCCCTCCTCCTCTCTCCCCTCCCCCTTCCTCTCCCCCTCCATCCCATTTTATCTCCCTCCCTCCTCCCCCTCCCTCCTCCTCTCTCCCCCGCCCCCTCCTCTCTCCCCCTCCCTCTTCCTCTCTCTTCCTCCCTCCTCCTCTCTTCCTCCCTCCTCCATCCCCTCCCTGCTCCTCTCTCTCTCCCCCTGCCTCCTCTCCTCTCTCCCCCCCTCTTCCTCTCCCCCTCCCACCTCCTCTCTCCCTCTCCCTCCACCTCTCTCCCGCTCCCTCCTCCTCTCTCTCCCTCCCTCCTCCTCTCCCCCTCCCTCCTACTCTCGCCTCCTCCCTCATCTTCTCCCCCTCCACCTCCTCTCTCCCTCTCCCTCCACCTCTCTCCCGCTCCCTTCTCCTCTCTCTCCCTCCCTCCTCCTCTCCCCCTCCCACCTCCTCTCTCCCTTCCTCCTCCTCCCCCCTCCCTCCTCCCCTCACCCCCTCACTCCTCATCTCTCCCGCTCCCTCCTCCTCTCGCCCCCTCCCTCCTCCTCTACCCCCTCCCTCCTCCTCTACCCCCTCCCACCTCCTCCCTCTGCCTCCCTCCTCCTCTTTCCCCCTCCCTCCTCCTCTCTCTCCCTCCCTTCTCATCTCTCTCGCTCCCTCCTCCCTCCCCCTCCCTCCTCTCTCTTCCTCCCTCCTCCTCTCTCCCCGTCCCTCCTCCTCTCCCCCTTCCGCCTCCTCTACCCCCTGTCTCCTCATCTTCCCCCTCCCTCCTCCTCTCTCCCTCCCTCCTCCTCTCCCCCGTCCCTCCTCACCTACCCCATCATTCCTCCTCTCTCCTCCTTCCTCCTCCTCTCTCCCCCCTCCTCCTCTCCCCCTTCCTCCTCCTCTACCCCCTCCCTCCTCATCTCTCCTCCTCCCCTCCTCTCTCCCCTCCCTCCTGCTCTCTGCCCTCTCCCTCCCCTCTCTGCTCAGACATACAACATCTTATAATCGTGAACAGCTACCAGAATCCCGCCCGTCCAGTCCGCTGTTAATACGACAGATTTTACAACGCAGTTCAGTTCATGTTTGTATGGGAAGAAACTGCAGGTGCGGCTTTAAACAAAATATCGACACAAAATGCTGGAGCAACTCAGCGGGATTTGATTTCCAGAAGGCTTTCGACAAGGTCCCACATAAGAGATTAGTATACAAACTTAAAGCACTTAAAGGTATTGGGGGTTCAGTATTGATGTGTATAGATAACTGGCTGGCAGACAGGAAGCAAAGAGCAGGAGAAAAAACGTGTCCTTTGAATGCACCACTTACTGCAAATGGTGTCTTGGGTGCTTTGACTTGAAGTTGAATGGCACTACTTACTGCAAATGGAGGCGTGAGTGCATTGGCTTGAAGTTGAAAGGCACTACTTACTGCAAATGGCGGCTTGGGTGCTTTGGCTTTTAGTCGAAAGGCACTGCTTACTGCAAATGGTGGCATGAAGTTGAAAGACGCTACTTATTTACAATGGTGGCTTGGGTGATTTGGCATGAAGATGAAAGGCACTACTTACTGCAAATGGTGGCGGGTACTTTCGCTGGAAGTTGAAAGTCACTATTTACTGCAAATGGTGGCTTGGGTACTTCGATTTTAAGTTGAAAGGCACTACTTACTGCAAATGGTGGCTTGGCTGCGTTGGCTTGAAGTTGAACGTCAGTACATTCTGCAAATTGTGGCATGGGTGCTTTGGTTTGACGTTAAAAGGCACTACTTACTGCAAATTGTGGCGCGGGTGCTTTGGCTTTAAGTTGAAAGGCACTACTTACTTCAAATGGTGGCATGAAGTTGAAAGTCAGTACTTACTGCAAATTGTGGCATGAAGTTGAAAGACGATTCTAACTGCAAATGGCGGCTTGGGTGCTTTGGTGTGAACTTGAAAGGCACTACTTACTGCAAATGGTGGCTTGGGTGCTTTGGCTTGAAGTTGAAAGGCACTACGTAGTGCAAATGGTGGCTTGGGTGCTTTGGCTTTTAGTTGAAAGACGCTACTTACTGCAAATTGTGACGTGGGTGCATAGGCGTGAAGTTGAAAAGCAGTACTTACAGCAAACGGTGGCATGAGGTTGAAAGGCACTACTTACTGCAAATGGTGGCTTGGGTGATTTGGATTGAAGTTGAAAGGCACTACTTACTGCAAATGGTGGCTTGGGTGATTTGGCATGAAGATGAATGGCACTATTTACTGCAAATGGTGGCTTGGGTGCTTTCACTAGAGGTTGCAAGGCACTATTTACTGCAAATGTTGGTTTGGGTGCTTTGGCTTGAAGTTGAAAGTCACTATTTACTGCAAATGGTGGCATTACGCTGAAAGGCACTACTTACTGCAAATGGTGGCTTGGGTACTTCGGTTTTAAGTTGAAAGGCACTACTTACTGCAAATGGTGGCTTGGCTGCGTTGGCTTGAAGTTGAACGCCACTACATTCTGCAAATTGTGGCTTGGGTGCTTTGGTTTGACGTTGAAAGGCACTACTTACTGCAAATGGTGGCCTGGGTGTGGCGTGAAGTTGAAAAGCAGTACTTACAGCAAATGGTGGCATGAAGTTGAAAGACGCTACTTATTGACAATGGTGGCTTGGGTGCTTTGGCATGAAGATGAAAGGCACTAACTGCAAATGGTGGCTTGGGTACTTTCGCTGGAAGTTGAAAGTCACTAGTTACTGCAAATGGTGGCATTACGTTGAAAGGCATTACGTTGAAAGGCACTACTTACTGCAAATGGTGGCTTGGGTACTTCGGTTTTAAGTTGAAAGGCACTACTTACTGCAAATGGTGGCTTGGGTGCTTTCGTTTGAAGTTGGAAGGCACTCTTTACTACAAATGGTTGCACAAAGTTGAAAGGCACTACTTACTGCAAATGTTGGCTTCGTTGCTTTGGCTGGAAGTTGAAAGGCGCTACTTACTGCAAATGGTGGCTTGGGTGCTTTGGCTTTTAGTTGAAAGATGCTACTTACTGCAAATTGTGACGTGGGTGTATAGGCGTGAAGTTGAAAGGCACTACTTACTGCAAATGGCGGCATGAAGTTCAAAGACGCTACTTACTGACAGTGGTGTCTTGGGAGCTTTGGCAAGAAGTTAAAAGGCACAACTTACTGCAAATGGTGGCTTGGGTACTTTGGCTTGAAGTTGAACGGCACTACTTTCTGCAAATGGTGGATTGTGTGATTTGGCTTGAAGCTAAAAGGTAGGACTGCAAATGCACTTACTTCCTGTTTGCACTGTGTATCGATTTTAGATAAAACGCTACCACTTACGGCTGTGACTTTTGGCCATCTTACTCAGTCTCCCCTCCGCTGAGCATGTGCAGGGAATTCTTCCCATCAATTAAAAATAAAAGTCTTATTGGTGTTTAAAAATGTTGAGAAAACCTGTCCTGTCAATCACGCCCTGAAAGCCACACCTTTTCCGGGGAGAAGGTTTATAAAACCCGGAAGTGTGGGTGTGGCTCAGCCTCTGCATGATGGGAGAGTGTGAGGTCATGACTCTGTCTGTGCTGTGAATCAACTGAACACGCTGAATGTCAACTGAACAGCGAGTTTGGTGTTTTGTGTGGTTTTATGGTGGTTTCACCCTGCATGAAATGGTATGAAACTGTACTTGGATTCGGCGGCCTTGCACCCTGCTTATAGTGGTTGGAAACTGCACTTGAATTTGGTGGCCTTGCACACTGCTTATAGTGGTAAGAAGCTGCATTTAAATCATGAGTCAACTGCCAGCCCACCAGCCGTGAGTGAGCTGCCAGCAGATCAGGCTTGAGGGACTGAGCTGCCACCTCAAGAACCCATACCAGCACTCCAGAAATCCCCCCCCCCCCCCACTGGCCACCAATATTGGAATAGGTGGGGAGGTGGAACATTTTGTTGGGGGACCAGCCGCCCTGTGTGAACTTGAGACCCAACGGGTCCCACTTAGTCTAGTATAACCGTATAACCATTTAACAATGACAGCACGGAAACAGGCCAACTCGGCCTTTCTAGTCCGTGCCGAACACTTATTCTCTCCTAGTCCCATCTACCCGCACTCAGACCATAACCATCCATTCCTTTCCCGTCCATATACCTACCCAATTTATTTTTAAATGATAAAATCAAACCTGCTTCCACCACTTCCTCTGGAAGCCCATTCCACACAGCTACCACTCTCTGAGTAAAGATGTTCCCCCTCATGTTACCTCTAAACTTCTGTCCCTTAATTCTCAAGTCATGTCCCCTTGTTTGAATCTTCCCTACTCTCATTGGGAAAAGTTTTTCCACGTCAACTCTGTCTATCCCTCTCATCATTTTAAAAACCTCTATCAATTCCCCCCTTAACCTTCTGCGCTCCAAAGAATAAATACCTAACTTGTTCAATCTTTCTCTGTAACTTAGTTGCTGAAACCCAGGCAACATTCTAGTACATCTCCTCTGTTCTCTCTGTATTTTATTGACACCTTTCCTTTAATTAGATGACCAAAATTGTACACCATACTCCAGAATTGGTCTCACCAATGCCTTGTACAATTTTTTTTTTTATTTTTTTTTAATTTTATTTTTATTAGAAGTACGGTAAATTACAATTCTACACAGCACATATATCTTAATACATTTTTAGTACCGCTTCATTTTTTTTTGAGCTTTAAGAAAAAGGTAGCAGTAAGGAAAGTAAAGACAGTGCAAGAGAGTCGTGCAGTGCAAGAGTGTAAGGAAAAGAAAGCCCCTTAGGAAAGAAGTTAGAGAAGGAAGTAAAGTAAGAAAATAGACCCTAGAAAAGAGAGAAAGAGAAAATAGAAACAATCGCTCTATTATAACATTAAACTCCGCAGAAAGGGGACTACCAACCAAGTCTGTTTTTGTTATTTTACCTCCCGTTACCAGATCCTGATTCCGCTTATTTATATATTTGTTTTTTTTTTATTACTATTGCACCTCATACTTGTAATAGGTCCAGAAACATAGACCACGTCTTTTGGAATTGGTCTGCTTTACCTGCTAGGAGGAATCTCATCTCTTCCAGATGTAATGTTTCAAACATATTTGATATCCACATTTTTATTGTTGGTGTCGGCGCATTTTTCCAGAATTTAAGTATAAGCTTTTTTCCCATTATTAGCCCGTAATTAATTAAATTCTTCTGAAACACGTTTAATTCAGGGTTACCTTCCGATATTCCGAAGATAATCCATTCTGGTTTTGGTACCAGTTTTATATTGATCAGTTTTGAAAAAATATCAAATATTTCATACCAGAATTTTTGGATTTTTGTACAAAAAACAAAAGAGTGCGCGATGGTAGCTTCTTGACATAGGCATTTATCACAGATTGGTGAAACATTAGGGAAGATTTTATTTAATTTAGTTTTTGAATAATATAATCTATGTAATGTTTTAAATTGGATGAGCGTATGTCGTACGTTGATCGAACATTTATGCACCTGTAGTAAATGATTATCCCAGGTCTCTTTTGAGATTTTTATAGCTAATTCTTGTTCCTAATCTTTTCTAATTCCATCTGTTGTGGGTATTTCTATGTTTAAAATGATATTATATAGGTACGATATTAAATTAGCTGATTCCGCCTTGGTCTTCATTGCTTCATCCAATAAGTCGGAAGACATATTATGGTAGTCTTTTGTGTGTTTTTTCAGATAATCACAAATTTGAAGATATTTAAAATATTGGTTATTTTTCAAATTATATTTCAGTTGTAGTTGTTGAAATGATAGTAAATTCCCCAATTCTTACAGATCTTCGAGCGTTTTAATTCCCATTCTTTCCCATTGTATAAATGATTTGTCTATGATTGATGGTTTAAACGATGGATTATTGACTATTGGTATTAAAAGAGATAGGTTTCTTAATTTTAAAGTCTGTTTTATTTGTTTCCATGTTCTTATTGTGTTATGTATAATTGGATTTTTATTATAATTTTTATTATTCAAATTTGTTGGTGAGAGGATGGTCGCTCCTATTTTACTCGGGGAGCAGTCCCCTTTTTCCATTACCATCCAGTCCGCCTGCTGTGCTGAATTGTCCAGCAGGTGAATCATATTTTTAATATTTACTGCCCAGTTATAATACATAAAGTTAGGGAGCGCTAGACCCCCCAGCTCTTTTCGTTTATTAATGTGTGCTATTTGTAATTTTTTGAAAAACTTTTTTGGGAGGTATATAGGTATTGATTGAAATAGGTATAGAATTTGTGGTAAGAAAACCATTTTAATAGCATTTATTCTGCCTATTAAGGACATCGGAAGTGTTTTCCAGAATTTAATCAGATTATTCAATTTCTTGAGTAAAGGATTATAATTGGCTTTAAACATATCCTGGTAATTTCTAGTAATTTCAATTCCCAAATATTTGAATTTTTCTGTAGCTATTTTAAAGGGAAATTTCCGAAGCTGTGTTGAGTCTTTTGGTTTTATCGACATAATTTCACTTTTGTTCCAATTTATTCTATATCCTGAAAAGGATCCAAAGTCCTCAATTAAGTTTAATATGTTTGGTATACTAATTTGTGGTTTTGTGATGTACAGTAGTACATCATCGGCATATAGGGATATTTTATTCTTTGAGTATTTTGTATTATAACCATAAATATCCGGATGTGTTCTTATTTTTTCAGCAAGGGGTTCAATTACCAAAGCAAATAACAGCGGTGATAATGAGCATCCTTGTCTATTGCCCCTTGATAGTTCAAATTTCGAGGATAAGATATTATTAGTTAATATTCTAGCCGTAGGTTTGTTATATAATAGTTTTATCCACGCGATAAAGTTTTCTCCCAATTGGAATGTTTGCACTACTTTAATCATATAATCCCATTCTACTTGATCAAACGCTTTTTCTGCGTCCAGTGAGATAATAGATAACTCTTGGTCGTGAGGTTTATGTGAATGCATTATGTTAAGCAAACGTCTCAAGTTATTGAATGAGTGTCTCTTAGGTATAAATCCTGTTTGATCTCTATTTATTAATCTACTAACGTACCTGCTTAATCTACTGGCTAGTGTTTTCGCTATTATTTTTTGATCCGTATTTAACAAAGCAATAGCTCTATATGAGCCTGGTTCTTCTATGTTTTTATCTTTTTTAAGTATTAATGTGATCGTTGATTCTGCTAATGTTTCGGGTAAGCTTTGCTCTTTAAAAGCGTGTGTATACATTTTCTGTAATCGTGGGGTAACTATATCATAAAAGGCTTTATAGAATTCACTACTGAATCCGTCTGGTCCTGGTGTTTTACCATTCTTTAGTATTTTTATTGTGTCTTCTAACTCCTTAGAAGTAATTATTGCTCCCAGTTCCTCTTGTTCCCTCAGTTCTAATTTTGGAAGGTTACAATCTTCCAGAAATTCTGACATTTTATTATTATCTATTGACGTTTTAGATGTATATAGATTTTCGTAGAATTGAGCAAATCTTTTATTGATATCCTTGGGTAGTGTTAATAATTCCCCACTATCTGATTTAATCTTTAGTATTGCATTCTCTTTTTCCCGTTTTTTCAACTGGCGTGCTAAGAGTTTGTGGGGTTTGTCCCCGAATTCAAAGTGTTCTTGTTTTGTAACTTGGAATAATGTTATAACTTTCTCTGACAATAATTTATTCAGCTTGAATTTCAATAATAGGATTTTATTATGTTTATCCATAGTTGGATCTTTAGCATTATCTATATCTAATTGTTTTATTTGTTCTTCTAAATGTCTTTGTTCTTTCTTATTCTTTTTATTTTGGTAAGCTTGAAATGAAATAATGACTCCTCTAATAAATGCTTTAAAGGATTCCCATAATAGCGTGGGGGATATATCTGGTGTATCATTTATCTCAAAGAATAAGTCCATCTGTTTTTTTAGATATATACTCCCTTGTGGGTCTTTTAAAAGTTGCGAATTAAACCTCCAGAACGATTTATTCATAGACATTCCTTCTAATTTTAAAACAAAGGTTAAAGGAGAGTGATCTGAAATCGCATTAATGTGGTATTTAGGATTCATAGTGTGTGTAATTAATTTTGTATCCACAAGAAAATAATCTATCCGTGAATGTGTTTTATGCACCGTTGAATAGAACGAGTAGTCCCTTCCCGTCGGATTTGCAATCCTCCATACATCTGCTATATTTGTGTTTTCCATATATGTATGTAAGAGTTCACTGGTTTTAGATTTCATATTACCTTTTTGTTTTTGCATCGATTTATCTAAATAAGGGTCTAAAACACAGTTGAAGTCTCCTCCGATTATAACATTTTGATAATTAAATTCGGCAATTTTATTCAGAATTTTATTAAAAAATTGAGGGTTATCAAAGTTGGGCGCATATATATTTACCAGCGTAATTGGCATATTATTGATCTCTCCTGCTACTATAAGATATCTTCCTTCCTTATCTGAAATAATATTCTTTGATTTAAATGGAATTCCTTTACGGATAATAATTGCAGTACCTCTAGATTTAGAAGTGAATGAAGAGTGAAATGTTTGGCCTATCCAGTTAGCCCTCAATCTCGTCTGATCTTGATGTTTAAGATGAGTTTCCTGTAGGAACGAAATGTCCGTGTTGTATGCTTTCAACTGAGCTAGTATCTTGCCCCTTTTAATAGGTTCATTAATACCCCTTATATTCCAACTACATAGTGTGACTCCTCCCATTTTCCTTTGATTGTCGTCATACATTTTTACCAATTTTAATGACCGTACTTATTATGGTGCATCCATACCTCAGGACTCTGGTTATTTTGGAAGCATTTATATTATAGACTTTCTTGGTAGTTCCCCTCTGCGATTGTCCTTGAAAAAAACCCACATAAATGTGACATATTGTAGTAAAAAAAAGGTATATAAAATAAATGTACGGTGTCTGGATTTCCGACACCGTAGTGAGTGGCCCACTCGTCTGTGGGATATGACATCAATATTGCTTCCGGCGTAGCTGTTATGAGGTTAGCCCCGCTGAATTTATTGCTCATAACCTAGGGGGTAGGTACCGTTTCCAAATCAGTTCTATTTTACCCCATTGCAGTATATATATATATATATATATATGTTTCATTCCGACTTATCAAATCTAATCAATTATTCAGTTACACATATTCCTCTCTCTTTATCTCTTAACTGTTTGTAATTGGTTTTAGTATTGTTAAAAGTGAGCTGTTCGTTGAAAGGGTTAACCAGAGTCAGGCTCCTGGAATTAAGCCAGGTGTCTGAGTTTCTTCCCCTCCCCACTCGAGCTGCGGAACCTGTGAGATTACAATGTTATCTACGTTATAGCACATATTTATCAATAACAGTTTATGTATTATGTATTAGTATTGTTAGTAATTAATTAGTAATAATTCTCTATATTTTGTAACAGTCTGTGAAAATATGTAGGCCATGTGATGTTTTTCACTCTTTCTCAGCTACGGCAGATCTGCATACTTCTGTTATCCTGGCTTAAACATCGCATGTCCTTGAATTAAATTCGAGAGAAGATTACAATGTCTAGACAAGTCTCATGGAAAATCTGTTGCAAATAGCCATTTTTAAATCTTGATGTTATTCACTTTTTACATTTTCTACTAATATTCTTGTTGGGGGAATAAGCACATTAATGAGTTCATGACGTCTGGTGATCAATCTTCTTCTGCAGCTGCCTTAGCAACGATTTCTTTAGCGTATTTAAGGGATTCTACCGGATTAGTAAATGTTTTTGAGATTCCCTTAAAAGTGATACGCATCCTAGCCGGATAAAACACTCCAGATATGACGCCCTTGACACCGTAGAGAGCTTCTCTGGTCTGTGAGAACTTTCTTCTCTTTAGCACAATCTCATAAGGGTAGTCCCGTAGAAGTTTAATAGAATCATTTCCATACATCATCTTCTCTCCGTGTTTAATTTTTTTCAACAGCGCTTCCACTGTTGGGATATCCCGAAGTTTGACTATAATCTGTCGTGGGTAGGCTTGTTCTCCTTGAAATCGTGGTTTAAATCTAGGTAGTCGATGTGCTTCTTCAATTACTGGTGCTTCAGGTAAATTGAGTACATGTTTGATTAAATTGGCAGTGAACTCACGAGCGTTTTCCCCCTCAGCTCCCTCTTTCACTCCACGTATTCGTATATTTTGACGTCTTGAGCGAGCTTCTAGTTCAACACATTTATCAGATACTTTTGTAAATTGGTTCTTGAGGCTGTCTAATTCTGACTTCATTGCCTCCATTTCACCGGCCATCTCTTCCACAACAGCTTCCAAATCTTTCACTGCAGTTGCATTTGCGGAAATAGTTTCATGCACAGCCTCAAACAAGTTTCATGCACAGCCTCAAACAATCTTGTAGAAACTTACAAAATTCTTAATAATAATAATAATAATAATAATAATAATAATAATAATAATAATAATAATAATAATAATAATAATAATAATAATAATAATAATAATAATAATAATAATAATAATAATACCTTTTATTTGCGGGAGCCTTTCAAAGTCTCAAGGACACCTTACAGAAATTAATAAGAGTGAAAAAACATATAATCGGAGTAAAATAAATAATAAGGACATCACCAATACACATCTCTCTCCTCAGTCTGGTGAACCTTCTCTGTACTCCCTCTATGGCAAGAATGTCTTTCCTCAGATTAGGAGACCAAAACTGTATGCAATACTCCAGGTGTGGTCTCACCAAGACCATGTACAACTGCAGTAGAACCTCCCTGCTCCTAGACTCAGGTCGTCTCGGAGCAGAGGGAGAACAAGGAGGGAAGAGAAGGACTTTAATATTGTTGCCTCCACCACAGTGAGGAGGTGCCGGGTGAACTCATATTGTGGTGGATTTTAAATTGTGTTAATTGTGTGTTTTTGTCATTTTTATTACATGTAGGACGGCACGAATGACAATAAAGGCTACTTTACTTTCTCGCCCTCCTCTCCCCCTCTCCCTCCCTCTCTCTCTCGTTCCCATTTTCACCGGCGGCTATTAGAAACATAGAAACATAGAAATTAGGTGCAGGAGTAGGCCATTCGGCCCTTCGAGCCTGCACCGCCATTCAATATGATCATGGCTGATCATCCAACTCAGTACCCCGTACCTGCCTTCTCTCCATACCCCCTGATCCCCTTAGCCACAAGGGCTACATCTAACTCCCTCTTAAATATAGCCAATGAACTGGCCTCAACTACCCTCTGTGGCAGAGAGTTCCAGAGATTCACCACTCTCTGCGTGAAAAAAAGTTCTTCTCATCTCAGTTTTAAAGGATTTCCCCTTTATCCTTAAGCTGTGACCCCTTGTCCTGGACTTCCCTAACATCGGGAACAATCTTCCTGCATCTAGCCTGTCCAACCCCTTAAGAATTTTGTAAGTTTCTATAAGATCCCCTCTCAATCTTCTAAATTCTAGAGAGTATAAACCAAGTCTATCCAGTCTTTCTTCATAAGACAGTCCTGACATCCCAGGAATCAGTCTGGTGAACCGTCTCTGCACTCCCTCTATGGCAATAATGTCCTTCCTCAGATTTGGAGACCAAAACTGCACGCAATACTACAGGTGTGGTCTCACCAAGACCCTGTACAACTGCAGTAGAACCTCCCTGCTCCTATACTCAAATCCTTTTGCAATGAAAGCTAACATACCATTCGCTTTCTTTACTGCCTGCTGCACCTGCATGCCTACCTTCAATGACTGGTGTACCATGACACCCAGGTCTCGCTGCATCTCCCCCTTTCCCAATCGGCCTCCATTTAGATAATAGTCTGCTTTCCTGTATTTGCCACCAAAATGGATAACCTCACATTTATCCACATTATACTGCATTCTCCTCTCATTCCCCCATATCCATACCTCCTCCCCCCCCCCTCCACTGTCCCCCGCCATCTTTGGTCAAGGCACATCCATTGAAGCAATGGGAGGCGGCCATCTTTGGTCAAGGCACTTCAATTGAAGGCAATGGGAGGCGGCCATCTTTGGTCAAGGCACACTGAAGTCAATGGGAAGCGGCCATCTTTTGTCAAGGCACTTGAAGCCCAGGGCGACGGCCATCTTTGATCAGGGCACTTCCAACGAAGAACAAGGGGTCGCAGTTTAACGATAAGGGGGAAACCTTTTAGGATCGAGATAAGAAAAACATTTTTCGTACATAGAGAGTGGTGAATCTGTGGAATTCTCTGCCACAGAAGGTAGTTGAGGCCACAGTTCATTGGCTATATTTAAGAGGGAGTTGGATGTGGCCCGTGTGGCTAAAGGGATCAGAGGGTATGGAGAGAAGGCAGGGATGGGATACTGAGTTGGATGATCAGCCATGATCATATTGAATGGCGAATGGTGCAGGCTCGAAGGACCGAATGGCCTCTACACCTGCACCTATTGTGTATGTTTCTATGTGTCTAATGGGGGCGGTGATGTTGGTGAGAGTGTGGTGGTGGTTCTCGTGGGTGGGTGGGGGGTCCAGAAACTGCCGGAGATTCGGTGGGGCAGGTGGGTGGATCTACAGTGGGTGGATCTTTGTGGCGGAATCGCAGATCACCAGGGTCACAAGAACCATCTGTGGACCAGGTCACTGAGGACCCTCAGTGTGTTGGGGAGAGGGGGGGGGAGCAGATGGGATGGAGAGGGAACGGATTCCTAAACCCCACGACGCTGAGTGCATTTTACAATCAGGGAAACGGGCGATTTCACCAATTGTTTGAACTGCTGCCTGAACTTAGTCTGGGTGAGGGCGTAAAGAGCCGTGTTTGTGCAGCAGCTCAGCATCTGCAGCGTGTAGCCCAGTTCGCCAATGAGGTAGTCTGGATAGACCACGCTAGGAATTAAATTATACAGTCTGAACCACACAACATATACCGCATAGATCCCCCACAACACGATGAAATTCCCCGAGATGACCAGCAGTAAAATGAGGGATTTCCTGCGGCTCTTCATCTCCTGGTCTCTGCCACTCTCCCCACTGCTGGGACCCCGCAATCTCCTGCGGGATCTGCTCGCCACTAACACGTATCTGATGGTCAAAGTGTTGAACACAACAATTAGGACAAATGGCATCACGGGGGTGATGATATACTGGAGAAACTCCCCGATTCCCCAGGCCAGTGAGGTTTAAACACCAGGTCTTTCCACACAAAACCAGGGCTCATTATATAGCCAGTACCAACCGCTCAACATAAAATACCAGAAGATGTTCTTTAAACAGCTCAGCACGGTCACTGTCCCCAGAACCACAGCCGCTGTTCTCTCGGTGCAATAGTTTGTTTTCAGCTTCTGGCAACAAATGGCCACAAATCGATCAAAGGTGAAGGTGACGGTGAACCAAACAGAACAGTCGGTGACGGCGTAAAGGAAGACGGCGTGGATATTACACACTGGGACATTGAACAAGAACAGAAATGCTTCACCGTAAGTAATGGGAATCTGCCTCATTATCAGGTCGACAATAATGACCAGTAGATCGGCCGCTGCCATGGCCATCAGGTAGCGAGTGACACCAGTGGAGAGACCACACTTTCCCCGGGACAGGACCACAATGGTCAGCGTGTTCACTGTGAGGAGGGAGGGAAGTAAACAGAGACATGACACACAGAGAGCCAGCGGACAAAGCAAACTCGGCAGATTCATCGAGGCGAGGGGCAAATCAAATGCACAATCCCGTTCTGGGATTGTAGAAGATTGTCTAACGAGGCTGTCTAGTAGTAACTACTGAAGGAAATACATAATTCTGCACCTGCTCGATTACTAAACAGATGAGAAGCTACAGTTAGGAGGGTTGGGATAAAGAATCAGATCTGTGTCTGACCATTTCTCACTTCACCATGGGAGTTTAACTCTTTGCTTCACTGTGAGTGAATCAAAGATTATACAGCAGAGTAGGTATGAGCGAGCGAGGGAAGTGAGAGAAGGAAGGAGTTCAGGGACTTTATTACCATCTGCATCGGTGCAAGGGATGTGATGGTACATTAGACAATCTTGCTTACAGCAGCATGGTAAGAAACATAGACTGAAACTGCCGACATAAACACAGGCGGGTGACACATACTCACACACAATGTACACATCAATTCTACAAGGCGGGCGGGCGGGCGGGTTACAAAACCAATTCGCGTGTTTAATAAACAAAGACATTAGGACACCATTAGAAAACAAGTCTACACAGAGAATGTTTCCACTAGTGGGAGAGTCTAGGACCAGAGGTCACATCCTCGCAATTAAAAGGGCGTTCCTTTAGGAAGGAGATGATGAGGAATATAGAAACATAGACAATAGGTGCAGGGGTAGAGGCCATTCAGCCCTTCGAGCCTGCACCGCCATTCAATATGATCATGGCAGATCATCCAACTCAGTCTCCTGTACCTGCCTTCTCTCCATACCCCTGATCCCTTTAACCACAAGGGCCACATCTAACTCCCTCTTAAATATAGGCAATGAACTGTGGCCTCAACTACCTTCTGTGGCAGAGAATTTCACAGATTCTGTGTATGAAAAAAATGTTTTTCTCATCTCGGTCCTAAAAGATTCCCCCCTTATCCTTAAACTGGGTGTGTGGCCCCTTGTTCGGGACTTCCCCAACATCGGGAATAATCTTCCTGCATCTAGCCTGTCCAACCCCTGAAGAATTTTGTAAGTTTCTATAAGATCCCCCCTCAATCTTCTAAATTCTAGCGAGTACAAGCCGAATCTATCCAGTCTTTCTTCATATGAAAGTCCCGACATCACAGGAATCAGTCTGGTGAACCTTCTCTGTAATCCCGCTGTGGAAATAATGTCGTTCCTCAGTTTAGGAGACCAAACCTGTACGCAATACTCCAGGTGTAGTCTCACTCAAATCATTTCAACTTGATAGTGATAAACCTCTGATCCCCACAAACAGGCAGCATCAACACATTACCCATTACTCTGTGGAATATTTCTACAAGGGACACGTATGTCATGGATTGTCCGAGCTACAGACATTTATACCGGATCCCGTCACTGCCGCTTCTCGCCTGCTGTTGCGCGGGAATTTGGACGAGGACTTACCTGGAAGAGCAACAAGGGCTATCACGGGATAAAGGACAGGCTGTATAACTCTGAGTGCATAGTAGATTCGATCACTTAAGCTGAACCCAGGATATAAAACATAGTCAGCCCAATAGAAGACTCCCTTCTCCATGGCGGCAACTTCCCAGTCTACCGTTTACACAGACCGATCCATTTGTGTAACACCGCACGCACTCTCTCACTGTTCCCCGATTACACTCGGTGACATTCACTTCACTCTCTAATATTCCCGGGTTCCGAAACATCCATCCGACATCCCACTTTATTGTCCACAGATTCCCAATGGGTTTTCTCCCTCTGTGGATGGAGCAGCTGCTCTCTGTCTGTCTCTGTCTGTCTGTCTGTCGGTGACGGGCGGGATGATCTCACCAACGCTCACATATCCCAGCAACAACAGGAATGGTTTATATTGGGAACTGGCAAATCTCCAGTGGGTGGGTGACACAACCGGGCGGGCTCCGTGTAGACTGACGTTAGTTACACTCACTGAACAAACATCTACTGTTAACTCTTTTGTGTCTGGGCACAAAGTGCCTCCCTCCCTCACGGAAAGGGCACCATTCATCATGGGTGATGATATCCAGTCTATATGTTCTGTCTAGTGGACAGTTAGTGCCGGGGGAGGGAGGGAGCAATCTACAGGCCTGGTACAATCCGAACCATCTCTCCGCAATCTCCATAATCGTGAGCAGTCGCCTGAAATCCCAATGTTCAGTTTATTCGGTTCAATTGACGAGTGCATTTCGGGAATCTTCATTCATTTAATCTGACATCTTGGAATATAGAAACATAGAACATAGGTGCAGGAGTAGAGGCCATTCGGCCCTTCGAGCCTGCACCATTTGCCATTCAATATGATCATGGCTGATCATCCAACTCAGTATCCTGTACCTGCCTTCTCTCCATACCCCCTGATCCCTTTAGCCACAAGGGCCACATCTAACTCCCTCTTAAATATAGCCAATGAACTGTGACCTCAACTACCTTCTGTGGCAGAGAATTCCACAGATTCACCACTCTCTGTGTGAAAAATGACTTTCTCATCTCGGTCCTAAAAGACTTCCCCCTTATCCTTAAACTGTGTGGCCCCTTGTCCTGGAATTCCCAAACATCGGGAACAATCTTCCTGCGTCTAGCCTGTCCAACCCCTTAAGATTTGTGTACGTTTCTCTAAACCCCCCTCAATCTTCTAAATTCTAGCGAGTACAAGCCGAGTGTATCCAGTCTTTCTTCATATGAAAGTCCTGACATCCCAGGAATCAGTCTGGTGAACCTTCTCTGTACTCCCTCTATGACAAGAATGTCTTTCCTCAGATTAGGAGAGCAAAATTGCACGCAATACTCCAGGTAAATATAGACAATGAACTGTGACCTCAACTTCCTTCTGTGGTAGAGAATTCCACGGATTCACCACTCTCTGTGTGAAAAATGATTTTCTCATCTCGGTCCTAAAATACTTCCCCCTTATCCTTAATATGTGTGGCCCCTTGTTCTGGACTTCCCCAACATCGGGAACAATCTCCCTGCATCTAGCCTCTCCAACCCCTTAAGATTGTTCTATAAGATCCCCTCTTCTAAATTCTAGCGAGTACAAGCCGAGTCTATCCA
>JAWMAR010005662.1:0-24561 GCA_036785375.1 Leucoraja ocellata
CCAACAGTCTTTGATTTAAGGAAGGAACTGCAAATGCTGGTTGAAACCAAAGATAGACACAAAAAGCTGGAGTAACTCAGCGGGACAGGCAGCATCTCTGGAGAGAAGGAATGGTTGCTGTTTCGGGTTGAGACCTTTGTTCAGTCTTTGATTGAACCTTTACAGGTTTAACTCTAGTTGCCATGGAGTTTGAGGCCACAGGAAAGTTGAAGGGAGGCAAGAGTAATTTATTGGGGTAACTCAGCGGGACAGGCAGCATCTCTGCAGAGAAGGAATGGGTGAGGTTTTGGGACGAGTCGTAAGAAGGGTCTCAATGCGAAAGATCACCCATTCCTTCTCTCCAGAAATGCCGCCTGTCCCACTGCGATACTCCAGTATTTTGTGTCTATCTTCGGTTTAAACCAGCATCTGCAGTTCCTTCCTACACAAGGATAATTTCTTGGTTAGCAAAGGTATCAAAGCTTATGAGGAGAAAACAGGAGAATGGGGTTGAGAGGGGAAAGATTGATCATGACAAAATCAAACCAATGGCGATATCAAGAAAGAGTGAAAGAAGACTTGATTGAAACATAAGATTCTGAAGAACATTGGCTGGTTGGATATAGTTCACATGGGAGGGCTGGTTCCCCCAACACAATATTCCACCTCTACACCAATTCCAATATTGGTGGCCAATGGGGGGGCTTTCTGGAGCGCTGGTATGGGTGTTGTGGGCTGATGGGACTAATTTCCAGAGGGCTAGTATGGACATTGTGGGCCAAATGGATTCTTAGGGTGGCAGTTCAGTCCGCCTTTTTTACTCACCTTCTGTCCCTCTGTCCAGCTTCCGGGTTCAACGTTCGCAGGAGTTCCCACGGTAAACGCAAGAGTTATTACGAATATCGCACTGGCCACTACGTCCATATAATGTTTCAATGTTCAACCACAAGTGTACAAGTCACTCTTGGAGAAATTCAAGCTTGTTTGAATTTTCTCCCGAGTCAACAAGTTACACGAGTACCTGCCGTTAGCGCCACGGTAGTCCACGGTGGTCCACGAATGCCGTACGGTTATCGTACGAGGTTCCCATGATGTTCAACTCTGGTTACCTCTTGCGTCAAGTCGCCCCGTGAGAAAGCCCCATAAATGGGACATGTAGGTCGGTGTGGGCAAGTGGGGGCGAAGGGCCTGTTTCCATGCTGTGTGTCTGTATGACTCTAACTCAGATTCAGATTCAGATTCAATTTTAATTGTCATTGTCAGTGTACAGTACAGAGACAACGAAATGCATTTAGCATCTCCTTTGAAGAGCGACATAGCAAACGATTTGAATAAATAATAATAAGTGTCCAGGGGGGGGGGGGGGGGGGGGGGGGGGTGGTGATTGGCAGTCACCGAGGTACGTTGTTGAGTAGAGTGACAGCCGCCGGAAAGAAGCTGTTCCTCGACCTGCTGGTTCGGCAACGGAGAGACCTGTAGCGCGTCCTGGATGGTAGGAGGGTAAACAGTCCATGGTTGGGGTGAGAGCAGTCCTTGGCGATGCTGAGCGCCCTCCGCAGACAGCGCTTGCTTTGGACAGACTCAATGGAGGGAAGCGAGGAACCGGTGATGCGTTGGGCAATTTTCACCACCCTCTGCAATGCCTTCCGGTCGGAGACAGAGCAGTTGCCATACCATACTGTGATACAGTTGGTAAGGATGCTCTCGATGGTGCAGCGGCAGAAGTTCACCAGGATCTGTGAAACTATGAAACTAGTTGAAGGACCTTTGAATGGAAGGGGTGGGGGTACATGTAGGGGAAGGGGGGGGGGGGGGGGGGGATGGATGTGAGGGTGGGCGGGGTGGTGGTGTGATGGGGCGGGTGGTAACCAATGCAAGGTCAATCAGGGTTCAGGGCAAGGGAATGGGAAGGAACAAGTATAGGGATTTGGGAAGGGAGAGTGAAGGGTGCTGTTTGTAGAAGTTACCAAAAACTGGAGAATTCTGTGTTCATACCATTGTTGTAGGTATCCCGAGCAGAATATGAGATGCTGGTGCAGTGGAGCAGGCTTCAGACAACTGCAAGGAAAATATCTTGGAAGTCACCCAATATGTTCACAAAATGGAACTTGAGCTCACCAGTAGCCAACACAAATAAGCCAAAATACTGGGAAATTGAAACTTGTTAAAGCAAGGTAGGTTTATTTGAACAGGACGTTCCTTGCTGTTGATAAGAGAACAAGCATTAACAGTCTCAGGAATACCTCATTAGTAGGACATTTTACTTCGGAGTCACGTGAGTGACTACGTGAAAGAAGCCCGCTACGACGCATGCGTGTCTTATCGCATACACGCATTGAACGAGTCAGACGTGGGAGACGACGTCTCCCTAGAGGGAAATGCAAAGAAGCAGGTAAGAGACTGCAAAATTTTTCCCACTTACCTTGCAGGTAGGAAATACAAGAAGCTGCGGGAGCTGGAGGGGAGACTGCAGAAACAGCGCAGCCAGCAGCCAGCAGCAGCCGATAGCACGCGAATCCTCTGGAGAGGATTCCTAAAAGCTATTTTTAGCAGCAGAACAGCTGTGCCCGACGTCGCTCCCCGCACCGGCAAGATTGACTGCTGCCGGGCGGGAAGCGAAGCAACACGTCCCGAAGCAGGCTGGACCACCCGGAAGAGAGAGAGCCGACATCGGGGACAGCAGCCCAAGGACCTACGCTACGGGGTCCGTGGGGCTGCGGGAGGAAGGACGTTCCTCCCAAAAACGGCAGGCTGAAAACCAGTACAGGTAAGAACAAACTTCCCTTACCTTTGGTTCTTTTTTCCAGACGTGGCTGCTGTTTTTCTGAAGAGCAGCAGGCAGCCAGCTAAGGACGTCAGGGCAGAGCCACAGACGTTTACTGCTGTGTTGCTGAACAGCAGGCAGCCAGCTAAGGACGTCAGGGCAGAGCCACAGGTCGTTACTGCTGTGTTCTGAACAGCAGGCAGCCAGCTACTGATGTCAGTATAGAGCTGAAGTGCTGCCACACAGAGTTTGCTGCTGTTTAATGACCAGCAGCAGGCAGCAATGAATGTCGGCACCAGCATCTCCCATAAGGGAGCGAGTGCCAAACTTCACCCTAAATGGGTAGAGGTGCCCGTGAGTACCAGGACCATGGGGAACGACCAGTGCCCGTAGGCATGGGGACTGGCTGCGGGAAATACCGCGTGCGACTAGTGCCAGAGAGCACCAAGGTCGGCAGGAGCGGTCCCATATATTAAAGCACCCGCGACGACTAGTGCCCGAGAGCATGTAAGTCGGCTGGAGCGGTGGCTGGAGGAAATTTCTCCACAGTGGCAGGCTCCGGGATTGGAGGATAGCCACAGTGGGCAAATAAATATAAGTCCCACAGCAGTTTCCCATAAGGGCTGCATGAAATGTCAGACGCCTCTGAGGAGGGTATGGAAGGTCTGACGGGGTAAAATCTGAGCAGGTGATGGAGCCACTGTCCCCTATTGAAGGGTGGGAAAAAACAACCTGCTGAACATGATGAGCAGTACTGCCAGCAGAAACACACTGAGAATGATCTCGAGAAGGATGGCTGTGAGTATTGAAGGACTGTGAGTCCACCCATCAACTTCAAGCTAATATTTTTGCTGAAGTGTTGGCAAGGCTTCTATACCCCGGGAATATTGTGGTGCTCTTAATGTAGCCATTGTTACAGGTGCATTTGCAGACATGTTGGGAAGGCCGTTAGGAGTTGGGAAATCCGTAATACTCTGAAAGGTCTCATGGCGGGCATAACAGCTTTGGCCGGTATGTTAAAAAAGGTGGACAAAATTAGTGACCACAAGGATGCCATTAGCACTATTTTTGCAATGTGCAGTTTGAAGGGCCATTCAGCCAGCTCTAGACCCTAGTTCGCTATACTATGTAAGCAAAGGGCTATAGACCCCGTTATTTGGGGGGGGAGACCTGTCTAAACAGGTAAAAGAATTGGCAAGGAGGCTTGACTTTGGCGCTGATTAAAGCATCCAAAGGATATCTGGGGAAGACATTAACCTTATGTGCATCCTAAGAGAGGTAGTGTTTTTGTAATTATACTACAAAGAATTGGGCAGAGGTACCCAGCAGCAGCGTCCTGTTTAGGGTTTGGCCCGGGATGACCACTGTGGAAGATGCAAAAGTTTCTACGTCAGCATCTACCCTAACATTAACCTTTAGGCCCTCCACAACCACGTATGAAACCAAGAAAAATTAACTTGGTTACCACCGATAACCATGGAGGTAGGTGAATTTGGGGCTCCAGCATTAATAGGGAGCACGGAGGTTGGAGGGACATTGCAATTTCATGTTGAAGCTTGGAAATATATCTATGGACAGATATATCCTTAGCAGTTTTAAGGGATATCTGATAGAGTTTCTACACAAACAAAACCCTCCAGTACAACATAAACCGGACAGATATACATGCTGGTAATGGATAAACCAAACCTGAACAACAGGATTTGTCTCAAACATCTTTATTAGAAATAAGAAGATGGGGGTTGCCGTATTATTATGGATTATCAATGCTTCACAATGTTGTGCAATATATTCATTTTAAAAATGGATACTTTTAGCAGTGCTAAAGAGTTAGTTTTCAGCAGGCTACTGTATGGCAAGTATTAATCTTTAAGATCCTTGCTATTCAATATCCAACAGGGAGAAAAATTTTCAACCAGCGTTGGGACTGCTGCAACACCAAAATCATAGAGTAATGGCATAGTTGGATGATATCCTTATTGTGGGAATAACTTATGAATCGGCATGTTAGGCAGTGGTTGCCACTAATCAATTGTTTGAACAGCTGGGATTCATTGTCCATCCACTTTAGTCAAAATTGACACAATTAACACATTTAATATGTTAATGACTTTACTAATATGGAAAGCCACAGAGTTCAATGGGCTTATAATTATAGAGGCCATTTATTTTGGCCAATGGAGCTAAGGATAGAAGCTATAAAAGAATTACTATGTTGGGAACACAATGTTAAGTATTGCTCCAAACCCAATAGTTATTCACTACCCGTCTGTGCTATTACAAACAGATGCCAGTGCAATTGGTTACGGTACAACTGATACCATCTCGAGCTATGGGGGAGATGGAATATATAAGAAGCTAACCTACATAACACTTAGGGTTAGAAATGTTAAGTGCATTTCATGGGCTAAAATCTTATTGCTCGGGAATGAAACTGCAGCATGTTAGATGGTAGATAGATAATACCTCGTGGTGGCATATATAAGTCATATGGGTGGAAAGATATCAACATCTTGTGAGGAATTGGCAAATTCAATTTGGCAATGGTGTGTCCAAAGGAATCTTTGGTTATCGGCTACGTATCTACCAGGGATACTAATTCAGTGGCAGACACCAGGTCACGAAAATTTATGGAATGTACTGAATGGATGTTGGATAGAACGGTATTTGCTGAAATCAGTAAAGTATGTAAGGCTGGATATTAGAATTGCATCCAGGGTTAAATCACCAGTTACCGAGGTATGTATCATTGGTACCAGATCCTGAGGAAGAAGCTACAGATGCTGTTTCACTGCACTAGGGGAGGGTTTTATTTATGTATTTCCTCCTTTTCTACTTTATAAATTTGGGTACTAAGGGAAATTCAACAGGAATCGGCATCGGGGATGTCTTAGTACCTGATTGGCTTACCCAACTATGGGTTTTTCCGGGGTACAGGACATGGTGCTGGAACCATGTATAACGGTAAGACATAGTCCTAAGTTGCTGGTGCATCCAGTAACTGAGGATAGCTATCCATGTCATAGAAAATATTGATTTAGTAGGTTGTAGACTCTAAAACACCGCTACGGGACATGGGGCTATCATAAAGAACTGTGGACATGATCACAGCAGCACAAAGAAGGTCTACACAAAAACAGTATTGAGGTCATATTAAAAATGGACTAATTACTGCCATAATAACCTTCTGGACCACAGAAATAAGGATGTTCCGGCGGTGCTAGAGTTTCTCACCAGCCTGCACTATGGAGGACTGAGTTACAGCACTGTGAATAGTGCCAGAAGTGCATTGTCAACTTATTGGTGGCAAGGAACAGTAAGACAGTCTGTGGGATCACATCCTCTGGTAGTTAAAATTTTAAGAGGCAATGTTAACACCAAGCCACCAAAAATAAGATACAACTATATCTGGGATGTACGTGTGGTCTTGACCTTGCTAAGGAATTGGTCGCCGGCTACAGCATTAAATCTGGATAAACTAACTAGAAATGGTAATGCTGATGGCGCTAGTCACAGCGCATAAGCTCCAGTTATTGCAAAAAGTAAGACTGGATGGCTTCACTATGGCGGCAGGAAGTTTGGGGTTTGTGATCCAGGACCGTATTATTAAACAAAATAGGCCAGGATCAGCGGGGTATGTCATAGAATTGATGGCCTACCCGGAGGACAAACGCCTCTGTATAGTGTAGCACGTTTTGTTATACAGTGAAAGTACAAAGGCTATCAGAGGCAAGGAATTGGCGTTTAATCAGCTATAAGAAACTGTACCATAGAGTGTAACTCAGACCATTTCGCGGTGGCTGAAATATGGGTTAAGATAGGCGGGAGTGGACAATAACATATTTAATTATCACTCCACCAGGGCTGCAGCTACATCCGCAGCAAAACGCCTTGATGTATCCATGGACCAAATCCTCAGGATTGCAGGATGGTTGTCGGAGAAAACGTTTCAGAAATGTTATAACAAACCAGTTAGCAGTATGGGAACGTTTTCGGGGAACATTTTAAGTTCTGTATGATAATTTATCCCTGAAGAATACAGGGTTATGATTTGAATTAATTCGATATTATTTATCATTTCCATTAAATAATTGGTATGAATGTTTTGAATATAATTAACAATTTCTCCCTAACTACCAAGGCAGTTGTGAAGCATGGACTCGTTTCCACGGCATGAGGTCACAGAGCTTTGAAATCTTTCACGTAGTCACTCACGTGACTCCGAAGTAAAATAGTAAGATTAAACGAGAACTTACCAGTTTGAAGTTTGATCTTTATTTTATGAGGAGGAACGTTGAGGGAATACGTGCCCTCCGCTCCCACCCTCGAATGGTCATATCTTAAACTGGTATCTCTTTAATAATCTTACTATTTTAGGTCATTATAGTGTATCTGTGACCTCACACCGCTGCTTTGAAGGATGACACGCATGCGTCGTAGCGGGCTTCTTTCACGTATTCCCTCAACGTTCCTCCTCATAAAATAAAGATCAAACTTCAAACTGGTAAGTTCTCGTTTAATCTTACTATTAGTATGCTGTGTCTTATCTGACCCTGTGCAGGATGTACCACAGTGTGGCACGGTGGCATAACGGTAGAGTTGCCGCATTATAGCGCGTGCAGCACCGGAGACCCACGTTCGATCCTGACTACGGGTTTAAGAAGGAACTGCAGATGCTGGAAAATCGAAGGTAGACAAAAGTGCTGGAGAAACACAGCGGGTGCAGCAGCATCTATGGAGCGAAGGAAATAGGCAACATTTTGGGCCGAAACCCTTCTTCAGACTGGACTACGGGTGCTATCTGTATGGAGTTTGTACGTTCTCCCCGTGACCACATGAATGGTCTCCCAGATCACTGGTTTCCTCCCACACTCCACAGCTGTACAGGTTTGTAGGTTAACTGGCTTGGTATGAATGTAATTTGTCCCTAGTGTGTGAGATAGTGTGGGGATTGTTGGTCGGCGCGGGCTTGTGTCTATCTTCGGTGGGCCGAAGGGCCTGTTTCCGCGCTGTATCTCTAAACTAAACTAAACAATACCACGGTGACGACTCTTGCATACAGTATGCAAACAAAGAATCTCACTGTACCAAGTGCACGTAACAATAAAGAATTGATCAAGCAATCATCAAAGGAAGGCTGGAGAGTAGTAAGGGGGTAAACCTGGAACTCACCATGTCTCTTGTTAACTTAACATCTTCCAGAATTCCTGCATGATAGCAGCATTCACCTCCTTTGGTGTCAGACATGTGATTCAGGATGTATTCAAGAGAGAGTTAGATATAGCTTTTAAGGCGAACAGAATCAAGGGATATGGGTAGAAAGCAGGAACGGGGTACTGATTTTAGATGACCAGCCATGACCATGTTGAATGGCGGTGCTGGCTTGAAGGGCCGAATGACCTACTCCTGCACCTATTTTCAACGTGATTCACACAGGCTGCTTTCTGTTATTGGAAATAATTTATTCTTTGGAATTTAAGATGTGTGAAAGTTTGATTGAGCGCTTGTCTTTGTCTCTACTTTGATAACTGGATGTGGATTCTCTTTGATTTTTGTCCCGCGGCAGTCTCTATCTCGGAGATGTTGCAGGTTAACATCTATGCACTGAGCACATCCAGCAAAGGCAATAAGAGGTCATGCCTTCCTGAAATAAAATTACCCAGTCGTTCAGCCAGCGTTATTGGAGGGAGAGAGTTAATGCCTCAGATTTGGCACCATTTCAATAGAAATGGGAACAATTTCTGCAGCCTTACGGTGGCGCAGCAGTAAAGTTGCTGCCTTTCAGCGCCAGAGACCCAGGTTCAACCCTGACTACAAGAGAGACAACACAAGAGACAAGAGACATTTATTGTCACATGCACCAATTGGTACAGTGAAATTTGTGCTGTCTGTGTATTCTCCCTGTGACTGCGCGGGTTTTCCCCGATGCTCCAGTTTGCTCCCGCACTCCAAAGACGTACAGGTTTGTAGGTTAATTGGCTTTGATTGGGTAATTGGGTAAAGATCGCAATATTGGCCCTAGTGTGTAGGAGAGTGTTTGTGTGTGGGGATTGATGGCTGGTGTGGACTCGGTGGGCCAAAGGTCCTGTTTCTGCTCTGCATCTCAAAACGAAACTAAACTAAATTAATCTCTAATTAGAAATAGAACTTCTAAATTTTAAGTTGCAGTGGGTAGAGACCAGGAGAGATCGTCACAAGAGTCAGTGTTAAGTGACAGAAAGCAGAAATAATTTTTGTAGTATATAGGGTATGCCAGTACCTTTAAGAAACATGTACACTTCATTATGACTCACAATTCAATGCATATCAGTCAGTTGAGCACAATTCACCTTTAATGATTTAATTACTATTGCTATCAAGTAACATAATATAATTTTAATTACTATCAAATAGGGCATATGACCCGCATGTGTTTCTATAAGTCTGTGCCACACTGCCTGGTTTCCCGATTGCTTTGGATCTACTTGCCAATGGGTCAGATCCTTGTTCTATCAGGTGCATGTTGCATTATAGCAACTCCATGGTCAAAGAATACATGCAGAGGCATCTTCCATCACTCAGAATGAGAGCTGACGCAAGTCGTTCGGGGCAATCTAGAGCAGCCCATTAACCTACGAATGCACGGGTCCCTGAAATGGGGAGGAAACTGGAGCACCTGGAGGAACCCACATGGTTGGTGTGGCTCTGGAGGGTCTGCTGGAGGAGAGGAAAATCCCATGTTGCTGCTGCAGAAGGCAGCTGCTGATACGAATGGAGGGCAAGGAGTCAGTTGTAGAATAGCACCAAGCGGGTACTATCCATGCACTGGATTCAGAGAGCAAAGAGTTGGAGACGGACACCAAGTGCTGGAGTAACTCAGCGGGTCAGGCAGCATCTTGGGAGAAAAAGGATGGGTGATGTTTCGTGTCGGGATCCTTCTTCGGAATGAAAGTAGAGGTGAGGGAACTGGAGGTAGGAAAAGGCCAGAACAAAGCAGGGCCGGCATCAGATGACCAAGGAAGGGGGGAGCCCATAATGGCCCATTGTTGGCTGGGGAAGAAGTGATGTAAGGATGCGACTAGTGGAGCTAGTAGGATGTCGTGGGTGGAGGAGGAGGGGATGGAGGAAATGCAAGAGTTACTTGAAACTGGATTACCACGAGTTGGAGTTGGATATGTTAAAGGGAATTTATTGTGTACTTGCAGAAGAGCTATAGAAGTGTGAAAAAGCAAACCTCCATATTCATGGACAGTTTCTTCCCAGCTGTTATCAGGCAACTGAACCATCTTATCACCAACTAGAGAGCATTCCTAACCTACCATCTACCTCATTAAAGACCTTCAGACTTTACTGGACTTTAGCTTGCATGAAGCATTATTCCCTTTATCTTGTATCTGCATTCTGTGGACGGCATGATTGTAATCATGTGTAGTCTTTCTGTTGGCCGGAAGCTGATAAGGTGACACAGAGGCGCAGCAGTGGAGTTGCTGCCTTATAGCGTCAGAGACCTGGGTTTGATCCTGACCACGGGTGCTGTCTGTACGGAATTTGTATGGTCTCCCTGTGACCATGTAGGTTTTCTTCGGGTTTTCCGGTTTCCGCCCTCACTCCAAATGACAAATTGTCCCTAGTGTGTGTAGGACAGTGTTAATGTCAGGGATCGTTGGTCGGCGTGGACCTGGTGGGCCGAAGGGCCTGTTTCCGCGCTGTATTTCTAAACTCAGCTAAACTAAAAGTATAGAACACAACATAAAAGCTTTTCCCTGTACTTCATTCAGTACACGTGACAATGAACAAAACTAAACTAAGTACTGTAGCCAAGAATCTGAAGCTACACCTCCACAAAATAGGTTTAGTTTAGTTTAGTTTAAAGATACAGCGCAGAAACAGGCTGTTCAGAGCGCACAGTCCGCGCCGACCAGCGATCCCCGCATATTAACACTATCCTACACACACTAGGGACAATTTTTACATTGACCAAGGCAATTAACCTACATACCTGTACGTCTTTGGAGTGTGGGAGGAAACCGAAGTTCTCGGAGAAAACCCACGCAGGTCACAGGGAGAACGTACAGACTCTGTACAGACAGTATTCGTAGTCGGGATCGTACCGGGTCTCCAGCGCTGCAAGTGCTGTAAGGCAGCAACTCTACCGCTGCGCCACTGTGCCACCCCTATAGGTTTACAAAGCTGAAATTGCAGCTCGACATCCGATGAGTTTGTCAACATTGGTTCTGGTGAAACTTGGTCCCAGCAGTCAACACCAACATGAAGAATATAAACTCTCCTTTAAACGCATGCAGTTAAAGGACAGTACAGAAGCGATCGGGTTTCCTAATGGGACCAGTTTGCATTCTCTAATGATCTTTCCAGTTATATGTGAAAAAATTGTGAATGGAATTTTCTTCTAAATAACATCCTGTTTTTAAGATGACTTTGGAATAGGCTGGAGCAGGAAATGTTTTGATCTTGAAACTGAAATTTCCATTCTGGGGAGCTACAGCCAGAGAAGTGAAATACAGTAGCCTGGAGATGATTGATGAAGAGGGAGGTGACGGGACAGGCTGGAGTACAGGTTACAACTGATTATACTAGGCTATTCTGGAGACGAGAACAGATATTTCTGCTGTGAAGTAATGGTAGTAGGAATAAAGGCGTAGAATATATTTTCTAAGTGGGGAGAGAATCCAGAAATCGGAGGTTCAAAGGGACTTGTGAGTGCTGGTGCAGGATTCCCAAAAAGTTAAGTCGAATCGGTAGTAAAGGGGAAGAAGATTGGACTTTTTGCCTTCCATCACAGTGAGGAATGTGGAGAATCCGCTGTGGTGGATGTTTATGTTAACTTTTATGCAGTTGTGTGTCTTGTTGCTTTTTTTTTCATATGGCTGTATGGTAGAAACATAGATAGAAACATAGAAATTAGGTGCAGGAGTAGGCCATTCGGCCCTTTGAGCCTGCACCGCCATTCAATATGATCATGGCTGATCATCCAACTCAGTATCCCGTACCTGCCTTCTCTCCATACCCTCTGATCCCCTTAGCCACAAGGGCCATATCTAACCCTCTTAAATATAGCCAATGAACTGGCCTCGACTACCCTCTGCAGCAGAGAGTTCCAGAGATTCACCACTCTCTGTGTGAAAAAAGTTCTTCTCATCTCGGTTTTAAAGGATTTCCCCCTTATCCTTAAGCTGTGACCCCTTGTCCTGGACTTCCCCAACATCGGGAACAATCTTCCTGCATCTAGCCTGTCCAACCCCTTAAGAATTTTGTAAGTTTCTATAAGATCCCCTCTCAATCTCCTAAATTCTAGAGAGTATAAACCAAGTCTATCCAGTCTTTCTTCATAAGACAGTACTGACATCCCAGGAATCAGTCTGGTGAACCTTCTCTGCACTCCCTCTATGGCAATAATGTCCTTCCTCAGATTTGGAGACCAAAACTGTACGCAATACTCCAGGTGTGGTCTCACCAAGACCCTGTACAACTGCAGTAGAACCTCCCTGCTCCTATACTCAAATCCTTTTGCTATGCTATGGTAATTCGCATATCACTATATCTTAATTAGTACATGTGATAATCAAAGACCTTTGAAACCTTTGAAACTCAATGCTTGCATTTATTTCATGAGGGCTTGTATACAAAAACAGGGATGTAATGCTGAGGCTCTATAAGGCCCCCGCATTTGGAATATTGTGAGCATTGCTGGGCACCATATCTGAGGAAGGATGTGTTGGATTTGAAGAGGGTCCAGAGGAGGTTTACAAGAATTATCCCAGGAATGAGTAGGTTATCCTATGATGAGCGTTTGTCGGCACTGGGCCTGTACTCACTGGAGTTCAGAAGAATGAGGGGAGGACCTCATTGAAACATACTGAATAATGAAAGGCTTGGATAGAGTGGATGAGGAGAGGATGTTTCCACCAGTGGGAGAGTCTACGACTAGAGGTCACAGCCTCAGAATTGAAGGAAGTTATTTTTGGAAGGAGATGAGGAGACATTCCTTTCTTCAGAGTGTGGTGAATCTGTAGAATTATTTGCCATAGAAGACTGTGGAGGCCGAGTCAGTGGATATTTTTAAAGCAGAGATAGATACTGTAGATTCTTGATTAGTACAGGTGTCAGAGGTTTTGGGAAGCAGGCAGGAGAATCGTGTTGGGAGGGAGAGAGACTGTAAATCAGCCATGAATGAATGGCGGATTAGACTTACTGGGCCGAATCACCTAATTCTACTCTTGTTCCTTATGATCTTATGACCTTATGTTTTGCTGCAGCTGAGCCCTTCATCATTTTTAGTTTTAGTTTAGTTTAATTTTTAGTTTAGTTTAGAGATATAGCATGGAAATAGGCCCTTCAGTCCATCAAGCCCACAATTATGCTATCTACACACACCAAGAACAATTTACAATTATTCCAAGCCAATTAACCTACAAAAACATACGTATTTGGATTGTGGGAGGAAAACGGAGATCCCGGAGAAAACTCACGCAGTTCATGGGGAGAATGTACAAAGTCTGTACAGGCAGCACCTGTCGTCAGGATTGAACCAGTGTCTCTGGCGCTGTAAGGCAGCATCTCTACCGCTGCACCACCATGCCTCCGTTAATGTGTATTCCTACGCGTTGCACCAATTTAGAACCATTTCTTCTTCCAAAACCTTACCTTCCTTGCAACTCAGGGTGGGTCTGGAGCTCCCTGAGTTGCAAGGATCCCTGCTGGGATCCCTGCATCAAGATTCAAGTTAGCCTGATTGAAAGAATCAGTGGGAATTGAAATCAATCCCGTTGCAATGGCAATGGGAACATTCCCCCTTAACTTGCCTGGGTTTTCTCCTAGACCTCCAGTTTCCTCCAACACTCCAAAGACGTACAGGTTTGTAGGTTAATTGCCTTGGCATAAATGTAAAAATCATACCTAGTGCGTGTAGGGTAATGTTAGTGTGCAGGGATCGCTGGTCAGTGCGGACTTGGTGGGCCGAACTGCCTGTTTCCACGCTACATCTCTAACCTAAACTAATAAAGAACACCCTTGTATCTATTAGACCAGAAATGCTCCTGTTCGTCCCAGTGGTTTGCATCCATTGTACATTGGGTTTGATGGCGCAGTGGAAGGAAGTATCTAATACAAACACTACTAATAACATAACCACAAAAAGGCTTCTGATGAAATTTAAATCTTTTTTGCAAAATCTAAAATCAGCTTTTTGGCTACAGTACTTAAAAATGTAGTGCAGACATGGGATATCTATTACAGAATGAACATTTAAGGCGCTGCTTTTGACATGATTCTGATTATTGATTCTGATTATTACATAATGCCAAATACTAAATTGATAATTTCTTTTTCAGTTCCGTTTAATTTATTGTCATGTGTACCGAGGTACAGTGAAAAGCTTTTGTTGTGTGCTATCCAGTCAGCGGAAAGACAATACATGATTAAAATCTAGTGTATAGCTACATGATAAGGGAATGGCTAAGAGGGACAGGCAGCATTTTCTAGTTTGGAACCGGATGCTGCCTGGCCTGCTGAGTTACTCCAGCATTTTGTGTCTACAGGGCCAGTCCCACCAGCATGTCTAGCACGACCAAACGTGGTCGCTTGAGGCGTACGGCCTCGCGGGGCCAGTCCCAATTCGAAACCGCGGAGCCGTTTGGAGTTGTGTGGGGCTGGTCCCGACATCATACTCACCAATCAGCTGGGCAGGAGGTGGGACGACTGAATTTGGACGTCACGCGGCATCGGGCGGTAACGTCATCACGCCAATCAATGTGATCATGGCTGATCATCCCCAATCAGTACCCTGTTTCTGCCTTCTCCCCATATCCCCTGACTCCGCTATCTTTAACAGCCCTATCTAGCTCTCTCTTGAAAGTATCCAGAGAACTGGCCTCCACCGCCCTCTGAGGCAGAGAATTCCACACTCACAACTCTCTGTGTGAAAAAGTGTTCCTCATCTCCGATCTAAATGGCTTACCCCTTATTCTTAAACTGTGGACCCTGGTTCTGGACTCCCCCAACATCGAGAACATGTTTCCTGCCTCTAGCTTGTCCAAACCCTTAGCGTGTCCAAAGCATTAATAATAGGAGAAAAATTAGGCCATTCGGCCCATCAAGTCTATTCTCCCATTCATTCAATTATGACTGATCTATCTTACCCTCTCAACCTCATTTTTCTGCCTTCTCCTCATAACCCCTTACACCCGTACTAATCAATTGGTATCAAGAATCTATCTCTGCCCAAAAAAATATCCATTGACTTGGCCTCCGCAGTTTTCGTGGCAATGAGTTCCACAGATTAACCACCCTCTGACTAAAGACATTTCTCAGCATTCTCTGGAACTCTCTGCCACAGAGGGTAGTTGAGGCCAGTTCATTGGCTATATTTAAGAGGGAGTTAGATGTGGCCCTTGTGGCCAAGGGGATCAGAGGGTATGGAGAGAAGGCAGGTACGGGATACTGAGTTGGATGATCAGCCATGATCATATTAAATGGCGGTGCAGGCTCGAAGGGCCGAATGGCCTACTCCTGCACCTAATTTCTATGTTTCTATGTTTCTATGAGTAGGGTTCCAGTGTCGTTAAATGCTCATCATATGTTAACCCACTCATTCCTGGGATCATTCTGTAATTTTGTGTGGCATTAATCTTACCGAACTGTATACAAAAGGAGAATTTCACCGTACCTTGGTACCTGTGATAATATAGAACCGTTGAACCATTGTTGCCCTCACTCTCACCTCAGCATGGGGTGGCATGGGTTCAAGCTGAGACTTGTGAACACAGATCCATGCGTATAGTGTTTACTGAAGAATTGCAGTACTGTTGGAGGTGTGAACTTTGGGATCATGTGACTGTTTGAGATTCTCTCTAGTGAGAAAAAAAAGAACTCAGTTCTCCTCTGTCCAAGGTCACGTTTATCTTTCAGTAATAGCTTGGTATATTGTATAGGCATTGATGTGGAATAATGCATCTGGATTGATTAAGCAGATCACAATTCATAAGTGATAGGAGTAGAATGAGGCCATCTGGCCCATCATGTCTATTCCGCCATTCAATCATGGCTGATCTATCTTTCCCTCTCAACCCCATTCTCCTGCCTTCTCCCCATAACCCCTGGCACCCATACTAATCAATAATCTGTCTGTCTCTGCCATAAAAATATCCATTGACTTGGCCTCCACACTTCTGTGATAACGAATTCCACAGATTCACCACTCTTACTTCCCCAGGACGTTTAACCTTAAGCAAAACATACAGATAACTTTATACGTGCAGTCATATAAAGGGACACAATTATATTTGTAAAAAAGGAGTCAAAGTGTTGGAGTAACTCAACAGGTCAGGCAGCATCTCTGGCGCCTGACCTGCCGAATTACTCCAGTACTTTGTGTCCTTTTGTGTAAACCAGCATCTGCAGTTCCTTGTTTCTACCACTAAATGTATCAAAGAAACATTTATCAAGAAAGACAGGGTGGTTCAGATAGAAGGATAATTGAAATTACATTTCCTGTAGATATATACTTGCATCTTTAAAAAAGTACAATGATGGCTTGGATGAACAGCCATTCTCTCATACCCCACTCTCCTCTGGACCAAACCCTGGAAGCTACATGTCAGTGTGGTCAAAAATACCTGGTAGTCATGAAGTTCTAATCAAAGTTCTAATATGTGGCCTTTCCACATTGTTACGTAGAACATAGAACAATACGACACAGAATCAAACCCTGTGGCCCTTAATGTCTATGCTGATCATAATGTAGTTTAGGTTATTGTCACATTTACCGAGGTGCTGTGAAAAACATGGTGCCAAGCTAAACTAATCTCCTCTGCCTGCATGTGATCCATATCTCTCCATTCCCTGCATGACCTATGTACCAAGTACAAGTCTCTTAAATGCACCATCATGTCTGCCTCCACCACCACCTCTGGCAGAACATTCCAGTTACCCACCACTGGGTGCAAACAAATCTTTCCCATTCATCCCCATTAAACTTTGCTCTCCCACCTTATAACTCCACCATCTAGTCTTTGGAATTTCCACCCTCAAAAGGTTCTGGCTGTCTACCCTATCCATGCCTCGCATTATTTTATATACTTTTATTTGGTCTCTCCTCAGTCACCAATGCTCCAAAAAAATCAATCCAAGTTTGTCCAACCTCTTCTTACAGCTAGTAGCATCTAATGCATACAGCATTCTAGTAAACCTCTTTGGCACCCTCTCCAAAGCCTTTACATCCAAGTGATTGATAATTACTTCAATATTATCCTTAAGATCCTGTAGATCAGGATTAATACAGCCTGATGTAGAGAGAAGTTCAGTTGTCCGTTACCCCAGCATGATGTCTTACTTCACCCTAAGGTCCAATCACACCATTCCTTTTTCCATGTTCTGCAATACTCGACTACGGGTGTTGTCTGGACGGAGTTTGCACGTTCTCCCCGTAACCTGCGTGGCTTTTCTCCGATATCTCCGGTTTCCTCCCACACTCCAAAGACGTACAGGTTTGGAGGTTAATTGGCTTGGTATGAATGTAAAATTGTCCCGCAGGATAGTTAATGTGCAGGGATCGCTGGCCGGTGCAGACTCGGTGGGTCGAAGTGCCTGTTTCTGCGCTGTATCTCTAAACCAAAAACTAAACTAAATTCAGCCATTGATCTCAGAGGGTGAGGCTGCCAGGTTGATGTTGAATGAAAGGCAGTTTTCTGGCCGAGCTGTGTGCCTACGGGGACTGAGCTCAGACTACCCAGACTCACACAATCCTTAGAGCCAGGAAACAGAGCAGACTTTCATCATATCTGGATGCAGACCCAAGTTCCAGAACTTAGATCTTGTGTCGAACTCACAGCAACAGCAGAAAATATCGTCTTGATTAATTTAAGGATTTTCTAACAAACTAAATTAGTCTTATCGTTTTGAATGGTTTCTAAGCAACAATGTATTTGGTTTAACTGTAGTTATTGTTGTTCCTTTGTCCAGATTGTGTTATTTTCATCTAAATCTAAAGTTAGGGGACCAGCGGTCGAGTTGCTGCCTTACAGCTCCGGGGATTCTGGTTCGATCCTGACTACAGGTGCTGTTTGTACGGAGTTTGTACGTTCTCCCTATGACCATGTGGGTTTTCTCTGGGTGCTCAGGTTTCCACCCACATTCCACAGATGTGCAGGTTTGTAGGTTAATTGGCTTTTGTAAATTGTTCCCAGTGTGCAGGGAAAAACTAGTGTATGGGTGATTGTTGGTTAAAGAGCAAGGCAGACGTGAAGTTTGTCTGAAATTCTTGTTCTTTATTACTACACTAATTCTCCTCACTCACCAACACTGTGCATGCACGATTAATCCTTAAATACTCCCCTGGGGCACCCATGACTATACCGTGACCCCTACCTCTTGTCACCGGGACATGTGACCCCCCCCCCCTCCCCCCAACGATATACACGTTGATGTGGTCGAAACGTCGGCGAGGCACCGCAAAGTCTTGAACTGGCACCCGGTGCTGCCACAATACACCGCCCCAGAACCAGAGGCACAAAAACAGACAGGAAGCCGAACGAGGCGGCCCGACCTCACACGTACGTCCCCACGCAAATGTTTATTTTCTGGGAAGGACGAAGAAGGTGGGACCCGAGATGGTGGGCACCCGCGACGGCGAGGCTGGGCCACCTGGACTGGCTCGCTCAGGTCCAAATTCAAAAGTCATGGGCCTGTGCCGTAGCACCTGAAAAGGACTTTCGTAAGGGCGCTGAAAGGGCGACCTGTGGGCATCGCGGCGGAGGAAGACATACTGACAGTCCGCAAGAGCCGGCGGCATGTGAGATGGAGTGACATCATGCCGAGACGTTGGGACAGGAGACAGGGCGCCGACCCTCTCCCGCAGTTGGACCAACATGGATGACGGCGACTCCTGGGAGCCGCCAGCGGTTGGGATAAACTCCCCGGGCATGATCAGTGGATCGCTGTAAACCAACTCAGCTTTGGGGTGGTGCAAATCCCCAGCAGGACCCACGGCAACTCGTCCATCCAACCAGGACTGGTGAGACGAGCATTCATAGTGTCCTTAAGCCAGCGGTGGAAACGTTCCACCAACCCATTCGACTGGGGGTGATAGGCCGTCGAGTGGTGGAGCTGAGTCCCCACCAGGCGAGTCATTGCTGAACACAGCTCCGACGTGACTTGGGCACACCGGTCGGACGAGATGCCCAGCGGTACCCCGAAATGGCCAACCCAATAGGCCAGCAGTGCACATGCTCAGGACAGGATCGAGGTGTCGACAAGCAGGATGGCCTCCGGCCACTGGGTGAAACAGTCCACCACCGTAAGCAAGTGTGAAATACTGCGGGATGGAGGCAGTGGCCCCACAATATACACGTGGATGTGGTCGAAACGTCAGCGAGGCACCGCAAAATCTTCAACTGACACCCGGACGTGCCGCTGAACCTTTGATGGTTGACAGGGAATGCACGTCCGGGCCCAATCACCAACCTGCTTCCGCAATCTGTGCCATATGAATCTTGCAGGTACCAACGCCACCGTCGCCCGGATGGATGGGTGGGTGGGCCAAACTTTGAATGGCATCAAAAACCCGTCGACACAAGGCCGCCGGAACAATAGGCCGTGGACGGTGATGCCAGCGGATCCAAAGGCACGTCCTCGAGCATCAGTCCTGTTCAGGGCAATGGCGCTGAGTTGGGCCTGGTCGTCGTTGGTGGTGGAAGAGGGTTGGGCTCTGGTTTGGCGCATTTTTTCTTCCAGAATACCCATTCTGGACATCAGGGTCACTAACTGTAGCGGACACGGAGTTGCCCGTTAAAGAACGAGGCAGACATGAAGTTTGTCCAAAGTTCTTGTTCTTTATTACTACACTAATTCTCATCACTCACCAACACCGTGCACTCGCGTTTAACCCTTAACTACTCCCCAGGGGCACTCATGACCACACAGTGACCCTTACGTCTCGTCACCAGGACATGTGACCCCCACCCCCAAGAGCTGAAGGTTATGTACCATGCGTGGCGCACTACCCGGTGCCGCCACATCTTCTTCTTGCGTAAGGCGTGCACAGCCTAAAGTTGTAGGACAACTTGTTCTATTTGATCTTGTTTATGCACGTCAGGCTGATTGCATTAGTCGAACAGGGTGGACCACGTGAAGGTTGCAATCTCCACACACCAACAATTAAATGATGGAAATGATTAAAAGCATAAATCCAGTTCACTGCAAAATTAGCATAAACTCCTGTTTCATTTGGTTTATTGCCACGTGTACTGAGGTACAGTGAAAACATTTTGTTGCGTGCAAACCAGACAACAGAAAAAACAATACATGATTACAATGGAGCCATTTACAGTGTACCTGTAGATACATGATGATTCTGAAGGGGATGGGTGATACCAGCCAGAATAAACAACCAGTCAGCTAAAGAACCAGGGAAAACATAAAGCTCAGGAAAGAGAATACAAAAGTAGAAATGTTGATCCGGGGATCAAGGATTAAATTAATAAACAGCAAGGGAAGACATATAAAGAGAAGGAAACCTCCAAAAGGGGGAAATTAGAAGAATGTTGATATTGTTAAGACTAATGCCATGTATTTTAATCACTTTAAATACTGGCTGCTCCAGTACATTGAGGACGTGGACTGGACTGTGGACTTACCATAAAATGGCACCAATGAATGGTGACTCGTGCATGGGTGAACTATGCAAAAGAGACTGTGCAATGCACATGTGACAATAAAGCACCATCGACCCATTGAACAAAAGCAATCAAATGGGAATTTGATTTGGGAATTGGGAATTGGATGGGCAGAGCGAGGGGGAATAGTTTACAGGGCCATGGGGAATTTTCAGTGTGTGAGTGATAGAATGGTTCTACATAACCGACAGAAACCTAATAGGCTGAATGACTTCATCCTTTACTGTAATAGTTCAGTTATTTTTCTGTCCCCTGTTCTTGCCAGTTTATTTGTTCAGATCGCCCATTACTATTATTTAGTTTCATATTCATGCTCACATATTTATTTCTCCACCTTCATTTTAAGTAGTAACTGTTTGTAATATACCCATATTATCCTCATTCATCCCCTTGTTCTACTTTAATCTATATAGATTTAGCAGCTAAATTATTAGCATTACATTTCCATTAGGTTCACTCAAAATGTTTGTAGCTATCCATTTTTCCTTTACTTTAGACTTTAGAGATATAGCGCGGAAACAGTCCATTTGGCCCGCCGAGTCCACGCCGACCAGCGATCCTCGCACATTAGTACTACACTACACACTGGGGACAATTTACAATTTTTTACCAAAGCCAATTATCCTACAAACCTGCACGCTTTGGAGTGTGGGAGGAAAGCAAAGCACACGGAGAAAATCCACGCAGTCACAGGGAGAACGTACAAACTGCGCAGATTGAACCTGGACCTCTGGCAGCAACTCTACTGCTGTGCCACAGTAGCTGTTTGTAATATACCCAGATTATCCTCATTCGTACCCTTGATTTGCTTTAATCTATATAGATTTAGCCGCTAAATTGTTAGCTTTACATTTCCATTTGGTTCACTGTTAAATTTTGTAGCCATCCTTTTTGTCATTGTTGTATTTTCTGAATGGTTTTAAACTGCAATATTTTGTTACTCATCCTTTTGCAATCTAAACAAAGATGCTTTTAAAAAAAATGGAAATTGATTCTCCAGAGAAAGAGGGAGAGAGAGAGAGATGTTTGCCACTAATGGCAAACAATTGTGTTGCTTCACCGCTTTGAACCCACTCAATTTTGGATAGCTCCAATATTATTGAAACACTGAAGGAGACTTGTAAAATGATCGTTCCAGCTGCTATTTGATATGTTTCCACCCTGGCTGACTTGCAAATTGTTCTTGAAGGCAGGCTGGGCGATAGGGAGAAATTAAAAGAGTTCATGGCGAGGGTTAAAGCGAGCAATCAATAAAATCAATGACAAAGAAATATAAGTAGTAGATAGACACAGAAAGTTGGAGTAACTCAGCAGGTCATACAGCATCTCTGGAGAAAAGGAATATGTTTTGGGTCGAGCCCCTTCTTCAGACTGAGAGTCAGGGGAAAGGAAAAGGAGGGATGCAGATGGTGATGTGGAGAGATATAGAACAAGAGATATGCAAAAGAAAGATAGGCAAAAAAGTATTGATGATAAAGGAAATAGGCCATTGTTAGCTGTAGGCTAGGTGAAAATGAGTTACAGGTAACGAGGCTCAACAAACTAGTAATAACTTGGATGGGGAGGACGGAGAGAGAGGGGATGCCAGAGTTACTTGAAGTTCGAGAAATCACTAACAAGTAAATAGCCCAAAATAAGTAAATAGCTAAACGTTTATGTCAATTAAATGGACTGATCAATCAAAGATTAAAAGAAAGGAATATGAAAAAGAATAACACGAGGAAATCTGGTATATTTTGCACAAGAACACATTTTTTTTTGCTCTTCGTTGTTATGCTTGAAATACAGTATGCTGCCTCAGGACACAGGGATTGGTGGAAGCGCAGAAAATCTGAACCATCACAACAAGATCCTACTTGGGAAATAAAAACAACGTTTCTGATTGCAATTTACAGCATTGAAACCGGCCCTTCGGCCCACAGAGTCTACGCCGACCACTGGTTCTATGTTATCCCACTTCCTCATCCACTCCTTGCACTACAAGCCTGCGCATCTTTGGAATGTGGGAGGAAACCAGAGCACCCGGAGCAAACCCACGTGGTCACAGGGAGAACATGTAAACTACACACAGACAGCGTCCGAGATCAAGATCGAACCCCTGTCTCTGTCACAGAGAGGCCACAGCTCTACAGGCTGCACCACTATTCACTAACATATGAGGAAATGAAGCTATTACTAATTTATCTTCATGTGTGACTAAGTGAAAATTCTCCAGAAAACCAGGAAGTCTGTGATTAGTATAATTCAACATTTTGTTGCTGTTTTGCCTTCTAAATTTAGGTTTGAAATATGCTCAAACTAAAAAGTAAGCTTTTTTGATAGGAACTTTCAGGATTTGCATTGAAATATATATGATCAGTCACAAACCAATTCTTAGCGAATATGATCCCACTGGACAATTTGATTTTGTAGCATTTAATGTTCTATGTTAGTGTGTGTGTGTGTGTGTGTGTGTGTGCGCGCGTATGTTTGTGTGCGAGTAAGTGCATGTGTGTATGCATGTGTGTATGCATGCATATATGTGTGCATGTGTGTCAATAGTCAATAGTCAATAGTTAGATTTATTCGTCACATACACAATAAAGTGTAGTGAAATGAACTTGCCAGCAGCGGTACAATTAAAAAAAAAACACACAATACACAATAAAAAATGTAACTCAAAACATCCACACAGCATTCATCACTGTGGTGGAAGGCACAAAGTTCAGTCAGTCCTCCTCCATTTTTCCCCGTGTTCGGGACCACAAACCTCCGCAGTCGCCGCTGCGGGCGGCCAGATGTACAGGCAAGGTAAGTCCCGAATCGGTGCTTCAAGATTTTGTAGGATGCAGGCCGGCGGTCGAAGATTTAAGTCCCCACCGTGGCTAGAAGCACCGCAGACCACTGCTGCAAGATGATGTAGGCCGAGGGCCGGCGGTCAGAGCTGTTCTCCTCCAGGGTCCCTAACGAGGGATCCCGCTCCAGATGGTAAATCCCCGCCGTTAGAAGTAGGCCGCGGGCCGGTGGTCAAAGCTCTTCTCCTCTGCAGTCCCCAACGCGACATCCCAGGCTCCGGAAGTCGCGCCAGCTGGAAGCTCCGCAGACTGCGGCTTCAGGCTGCCGTGGGCCAGCGATCAGAGCGCTCCCTTCTGGTAACCCCCGGCGAGGGCTCGCTTGCTTCGCGATGAAAACTTCATGCAGAGCCCGCTGCTGAAGCTCCGGGCCTGGCTCCGGGTCAGGCCGCACCAATCCTTGCCAGCGACCAAAAGCGGTTCTCCCCTTACCCTCCCCTCACCACCTGTCACACAAGACACACCGAGGGACATTAGAACACACTTTGGACATACTAAAAAAAAGAAAAAAAGTAAAAATGACTAACACGCTGCTGGCAGGGCAGCCATCTCGCAGCTCCCCCACCGACAGAATGCCTGTGTGTGTGTGTGTGTGTGTGTGTGTGTGTGTGTGTGTGTGTGTGTGTTTGTGTGTGTACATGCATGTGCGTGTGTACATGTGTGCATGTGCGCGTGCGTGTGTGCATGCACATGTGTGCACGTGTGTGTGCGCAGTGACAGTAATGTCACTTCAAATGAACTATTGATGTCCGGTTCAGCTTTCCTCTTCAGTGCCCGGCTTTCTTGCTTTAAGATTTTAATCCCATGCCGAGTTTTGATTCAACGCCTGAGCAGGGTCGAGACTTGATAGAAACAAAAGCAAATAACGTTTCCAGTTAAAACGGCATAAGTTTTGAATTTGTTGGGAATAACAAAACCATTCAAGCAGAAAATGGCCTTTAAAGGATATCTTTGCAATCCAAGCTTTTCCCTCAGTTTTGTTAGGATCACTTCCTAAATTCAGCCCTGTCTGTCATTTTCAGGATTGTTGGCGGGACTTGAGCTTCAATCCACTCACGACCTTTCAGGGAACAGTCGGTCCAGTGAGTATTATTATTAATTTTTTTAAAGGCTTGATTTCACCCACCAAGAAGAATGGGTGTCACGGTGGCGCAGCAGTAGAGTTGCTGCCTTACAGCGCCAGTGACCCAGGTGAATCTTGATTATGGGTGCTGGCTGCAGGGAGTTGAGTTGATATTAGTCTATTGTACGTGTATCGAGGTACAGTGAATAGCCTCTGTTTCGTGCTGGTCAGTGCGAACTTGATGGGCCAAATGGGCCC
>JAWMAR010005663.1:0-24554 GCA_036785375.1 Leucoraja ocellata
GTGGGTCAGGCAGCATCTGTGGAGAACATGGATAGGTGACGTTTCACAGAGTGCTGGAGTAACTCAGCGGGTCAGGCAGCATCTGTGGAGAACATGGATAGGTGACGTTTCACAGAGTGCTGGAGTAACTCAGCGGGTGCAGCAGCATCTATGGAGCTAAGGAAATAGGTAACGTTTCGGGTCGAAACCCTTCCGGGTTTCGGCCCGAAACGTTGCCTATTTCCAGAAGGGTTTTGGCCCGAAACGTTGCCTATTTCCTTCACTCCATAGATGCTGCTGCACCCGCTGAGTTTCACCAGCATTTTTGTGTACCTTCGATCTTCCAGCATCTGCAGTTCCTTCTTGAATACCTGTCTAACTGTTTGGTAAACGTGATAGTACCTGCCTCAAGGACCTCCTCTGGCTGGCAGCTCATTCCGTACACCTGCCACCCTTTGTGCAAAAAAGTTAACCCTCAGTTTCCTATTAAATCTTTAGATCGGCCATGATTGAATGGTGGAGTAGACTTGATGGGCCGAATGGCCTAAGTCTCCTCCTATTACTTATGACCTTGTGACCTAAACTATCTCCTCTGCCTTCACGTGATCCAAATCCCTCCATTATTATCTAAATGGTGTCAAGTTGAGGAAAGGGGAAGTACAACGGGATCTGGGAGTCCTGGTTCATCAGTCACTGAAAGCAGTGAAGAAAGCGAATGGTTTGTTGGCCTTCATAACACGAGTGTAGGAGCAAAAAGGTCCTTCTGCAGTTGTACAGGGCCCTAGTGAGACCACACCTGGAGTATTGTGTGCAGTTTTGGACTCCAAACGTGAGGAAGGACATTCTTGCTATTGAGGGAATAGGTTCACAAGGTTAATTCCCGGGATGGCAGGACTGTCATATGTTAGTAGAACGGAGTGGTTGGGCTTGTATGCTATGGAATTTAGCAGGATGAGAAGGAATCTTATTGAAACAATATAAGATTATTAAGGGTTTGGACACGCTAGAGGCATGAAATATGTTCCCAGTGTTGGGGGAGTCCAGAACCAGGGGCCATAGTTTAAGAATAAGGGGTGAGCCATTTAGAACAGAGATGAGGAAAAACCTTTTCACGCAGAGAGTTGTGAGTCTGTGGAATTCTCTGCTTCAGAGGGCGATGGAGGCCGGTTCTCTGAATGCTTTCAAGAGAGAGTTTGATAGGGCTCTTAGGGATAGTGGAGTCAGGGGGTATGGTTAGAAGGCTGGAACTGATTGGGGATGATCAGCCATGATCACATTGAATGGCGGTGCTGGCTCGAAGGGCCGAGTGGCCTACTCCTGCACCTATTGTCTATTGTCTATTGTCATTCCCTGAGTACACGTATGCTTGTCCAAAAGCCTCTTAAACACCACTATCGTATCTGCGTCCTCCACCACCCCTGGCAGCACGGCCCAGGTGCCTGAACAAGAACACGCCCCGCGCATATCCTTTAAACTTTGCCCCTCTCGCATGTGACGTGTCACATCGTCATGCTATCTCATCGTCACGTGCGTCTGGGAACACGCGGCAATAATAACCGGGACTCAACATTTCCCATCCCGGGAATATCTCTGACGAATGGCCAGTAAAATGCAGAGATATACTTCAGCCATAAATCAACTCTGGCAGAAACGTTGCCCAAACTCAGAGAAAGCGCCCATGCATAAGTAACTCCTTCAATCGATCATCGGTTTCCCTGTCTCCGCAAACCTTCTGCATACTTATTAGGATGTATACACAAGCCGCACTTAAAAATGAATTTGCTGTATGCTGCTTACCAAGAATTATAGGCTTGGGGGAGAAGGCAAAATGCACATCTCTGAATAAACCTGGGAAATGTCGACTCAGACTGATTTGTTATTATACTTCACTTATTGTAAACATGTTCCCAAAGCATGCAGAGTAAATTGTTGTGTTGTCACATGCACGTCCTGATTGATGGCCTGTAATATCAAATTATGACCAAAATTGTCCATCTCTGTCTTATTTAAGATTTGATATTTAGATTCATTACTTTTGTGTACGCTCATATGGCTATGGGTTTGCTGCAGTGAGTTTCACCATGCATTTAAAATCTAATCAAACTATACTTTCTGGGAATTCTACCCTGGTCAGGTTAATTAAACATGGGCTTGTGCGTTTGTTGACATTTAACGGTGGACCACTGAGGTGAGATAAATCCAGGCGTATGTTTTAGGAATTAGACCTAAAGCATGTGCAGTCAAAATGTCGAAATAAGGAACGGCAGATGCTTTTTTACACAAAAGGACACAGAGTGCTGGAGTAACTCAGTGGGTCAGGCAGCATCTGTGGAGAACATGGATAGGTGACGTTTCACAGAGTGCTGGAGTAACTCAGCGGGTCAGGCAGCATCTGTGGAGGACATGGATAGGTGACGTTTCACAGAGTGCTGGAGTAACTCAGCCGGTCAGGCAACATCTGTGGAGAACATGGATAGGTGACGTTTCACAGAGTGCTGGAGTAACTCAGCGGGTCAGGCAGCATCTGTGGAGGACATGGATAGGTGACGTTTCACAGAGTGCTGGAGTAGCTCAGCGGGTCAGGCAGCATCTGTGGAGAACATGGATAGGTGACGTTCCACAGAGTGCTGGAGTAACTCAGCGGGTCAGGCAGCATCTGTGGAGCTAAGGAAATAGGCAAGGGTTTCGGCCCGAAACGTTGCCTATTTCCATAAGGTTTTCGGCCCTGAAACGTTGCCTATTTCCAGAAGGGTTTCGGCCCTGAAACGTTGCCTATTTCCTTCGCTCCATAGATGCTGCTGCACCATAACTCAGCAGGTCAGGCAGCATCTGTGGAGAACATGGATAGGTGACATTTCGGGTGGAGAGAGGGTGGTGAATCTGTGGAATTCATTGCCACAGACGGCTGTGGAGGCCAAGTCAGTAGATAAATTTAAGGCAGAGACGGATAGATTCTTGATTAGTGCGGGTGTCATAGGTTATGGGGAGAAGGTAGGAGAATGGGGTTGGGAGGGAGAGATAGATCAGCCATGATTGAATGGTGGAGTGGACATGATGGGCCAAATGGCCTATTCCTTATGACGTTATGATCTTATGATCTTAAGAATGCAATATACTGTTCGTTACTGTATAGTTATTACTGTGTTGTTATATTTGTGGGCCAGTAAAACTACAGCAAGTAACAATTTTGTTGTACCACTCCTGGAGACCAAAGAACAATGGATAGAAATGAACCTTACAAGTTGAAAGATAAATAACTGCAATTTGGATATAATTCTATTTTTATTTATTGGGTAATTCAAATGGAAATCAATTTTTGTTGTTACAGCTTTTCCCTCGGTATCACTCGATAACAATGAACAGCAGAATTCTGCCCATTGTTAGTGATTAAAAGGGTGACATTTTGGAAAATGAGGATAAATTGTCACAGGTAGACAAAAATGCTGGAGAAACTCAGCGGGTGAGGCTGCATCTATGGAGCGAAGGAATAGGTGACGTTTCGGGTCGAGACCCGGAAGGGTCTCGACCCGAAACGTCGCCTATTCCTTCGCTCCATAGATGCTGCCTCACCCGTTGAGTTTCCAGAAGGGTCTCGGCCCAAAAGGTAGGTAGGTAGGAGGGTGAACAGATGATGAGGATAGTGCTAGTGCACGAGGTGATCGCTGGTGCAGGAGTAGGCCATTCGGCCCTTCGGGCCAGCACCGCCATTCAATATGATCATGGCTGATCATCCAACTCAGTATCCCATCCCTGCCTTCTCTCCATACCCCCTGATCCCTTTAGCCACAAGGGCCACATCTAACTCCCTCTTAAATATAGCCAATGAACTGTGGCCTCAACTACCTTCTGTGGCAGAGAATTCCACAGATTCACCACTCTCTGTGTGAAAAATGTTTTTCTCATCTCGGTCCTAAAAGATTTCCCTCTTATCCTTAAACTGTGACCCCTTGTCCTGGACTTCTCCAACATCGGGAACAATCTTCCTGCATCTAGCCTGTCCAACCCCTTAAGAATTTTGTAAGCTTCTATAAGATCCCCCCTCAATCTTCTAAATTCTAGCGAGTACAAGCCGAGTCTATCCAGTCTTTCTTCATATGAAAGTCCTGACATCCCAGGAATCAGTCTGGTGAACCTTCTCTGTACTCCCTCTATGGCAAGAAGTGGTTCGTACATCCCAGCTTGCATTGATGGTGCCCAACCAGAGATGGTTGAAAACTTCAAATTACAATGAGCCAATATCACCAACAACGTTTCCTGGACCAAACATGTTCAAGCAACGACCAAGACAGCCTCTACTTCCTCAGAAGGCTTAGGTAGTTCGACATGACCCTAATAACTCTCCCCAACTTCTACAGATTCACCATAGAAAGCATTTTATCTGGATGTATCACAGCTTGGCTTGGGAACAGCTCCATGCAAGACCTGAAGAAATTGTAGTGAATTGTAGATGCAGCCCAGACCATCGCCCAAACCAACCTCCCTTCCATTGACAGAAAAAGCTGCAGTAACTCAGTGGGACAGGCAACATCTCTGCAGAGAAGGAATGGGTGAGGTTTCGGGTCGAGACGTCAAGAGGAGACAATAATCTTTTGTCTTCTAAATATATATTTGTTTTAAAAGCAGCATCGTCACTGAGGTTACGCTGTCATCAACTAAAATAGGTGAAGTTATTTATAATTGATATACTCAATCGCTGTGTGAATGCAGGATAATAATCAATGGGGGCACAGAGGAGATTTACTAGAATGTTGCCTGGGTTTCAACAACAAAGTTACAGAGATAGGTTGAATAAGTTAGGTCTTTATTCTCTGGAGCGCAGAAGGTTAAGGGGGGACTTGATAGAGTTCTTTAAAATGATGAGAGGGATAGACAGAGTTGATGTGGACAAGCTTTTCCCTTTGAGAATAGGGAAGATTCAAACGAGAGGACATGACTTCAGAATTAAGGGACAGAAGTTTAGGGGTAACATGAGGGGGAACTTCTTTACTCAGAGAGTGGTAGCGGTGTGGAATGAGCTTCCAGTGGAAGTGGTGGAGGCAGGTTCGTTGGTATAATTTAAAAATAAATTGGATAGGCATATGGATGAGAAGGGAATGGAGGGTTATGGTATGAGTGCAGGCAGGTGGGACTAAGGGGAAAAAGTTGTTCGGCACGGACTTGTAGGGCCGAGATGTCCTGTTTCCGTGCTGTAATTGTTATATGGGAGTCACCTGTGATAATCTTCATGGAAAATGGGATTCTATTTGTTCATTCTTTGCTTATTCCAAGGTGAGTGGAGAGATACGAGTCCGGGAATAGCTGGCAAAGAAAGCATAAGGTCTATAGTGTGTGAGCCACTTTTCAAATGGTTGTTAGGTTGAAGCCGCCTCTTGTTCTTGAGAGAGAGAGAGAGAGAGAGAGAGAGAGAGAGAGAGAGAGGCTGGAGAGGATTTTGTGGCACTATTTTGGCGTCAAGACAACCAAAATCAATAAGAAAGATTACCCTTACATTTGACGCACAGCGGTCACCTGGCAACTTAAAGTATTTATAACCCTTGCAGTTATTCATAGACTTCTGGAAAGTGAAGAGAGATGCTATTTCTGGGTCCTGCCTCACGATTGTTAGGCTGACACACACTTTGATGGAGATACCCAAAGAGTTTCATTCTTCTTGCCCTTACTTGGTGATGAAGCAAATTAAATAGAGTGACACAGTGTGGAAACATGTTGTTTAGGAAATGCAGTCCTTGACAGAGATCACAAATGCTTGAACATATTATCATTGTAATTGGTTTTAATGGGCAAGTATGAAAACAAAACGAGTGTGTAAATCATACTAGGTATTTGATTTGCTGTGCAGCCATACCAACACGCCAACCACAGAAAGATTTAAGGTTACACAAAAAAGCTGGAGAAACTCAGCGGGTGCAGCAGCATCTATGGAGCGAAGGAAATAGTCAACGTTTCGGGCCGAAAAACAACAGAAAGATTTAACATGTTCCTGATGTTAGGGAAGTCCAGGACAAGGGGTCACAGCTTAAGGATAAGGGGGAAATCCTTTAAAACCGAGATGAGAAGAACTTTTTTCACACAGAGAGTGGTGAATCTCTGGAACTCTCTGCCACAGAGGGTAGTTGAGGCCAGTTCATTGGCTATATTTAAGAGGGAGTTAGATGTGGCCCTTGTGGCTAAGGGGATCAGGGGGTATGGAGAGAAGGCAGGTACGGGATACTGAGTTGGATGATCAGCCATGATCATATTGAATGGCGGTGCAAGCTCGAAGGGCCGAATGGCCTACTCCTGCACCTAATTTCTATGTTTCTATAAAAATCCATCACAGCAGCTCAGGGCAGTTGGACCTTCCGCAGTCAGGGCGGACAAAGATCGGGGCGGTCGAAGCTCCTGTGGCTTGGAGCTCCCGTAGCCGGTCCCTAACCAGGGACCGTGAGTTCCACCATGTTAAGTCCGCAGTGCAGACTTCTGAGGAAGGGTCTCAACCTGAAACATCGCCCATTCCTTCTCTTCAGAGATACTGCCTGTCCCGCTGAGCGACTCCAGTATTTTGTGTCTATTCTTGAACGTATGATGTGTACTCTGCATTGCCAAGGGCTTGAAGATGTAGTTAAACTTTTAATAGAGAGAGGAGCTGCCATCTTATCTCTCTTGCAACCTAGTGCCCATGCAACATTCTACAGATGCATTGTAGAAAGCAGACTGTTGGGTTTCATCATAGTTTGGTTTGAGAACAGCTCTACCAAAGACTGCAAGAAACTGCATAGAGTTGTGGATGATGTAGCCCAGTCCATCACACACACCACACTCCCCACCATTGTAGATGTAGCCCAGTCCATCACACACACCACACTCCCCACCATTGTAGATGTAGCCCAGTCCACACACAGACTGGTGGCCGATTGGTGGCCGATTGGCCAATGGTGGCCGATTGGGAAAGGGGGAGATGGAGCGAGACCTGGGTGTCATGGTAAACCAGTCATTGAAGGTAGGCATGCAGGTGCAGCAGGCAGTGAAGAAAGCGAATGGTATGTTAGCTTTCATTGCAAAAGGATTTGAGTATAGGAGCAGGGAGGTTCTACTGCAGTTGTACAGGGTCTTGGTGAGACCACACCTCACACCTGGAGTATTGCGTACAGTTTTGGTCTCCAAATCTGAGGAAGGACATTATTGCCATGAGGGAGTGCAGAGAATGTTCACCAGACTGATTCCTGGGATGTCAGGACTGTCTTATGAAGAAAGACTGGATAGACTTGGTTTATACTCTCTAGAATTTAGGAGATTGAGAGGGGATCTTATAGAAACTTACAAAATTCTTAAGGGGTTGGACAGGCTAGATGCAGGAAGATTGTTCCCGATGTTAGGGAAGTCCAGGACAAGGGGTCACAGCTTAAGGATAAGGGGGAAATCCTTTAAAACCGAGATGAGAAGAACTTTTTTCACACAGAGAGTGGTGAATCTCTGGAACTCTCTACCGCAGAGGGTAGTTGAGGCCAGTTCATTGGCTATATTTAAGAGGGAGTTAGATGTGGCCCTTGTGGCTAAGGGGATCAGAGGGTATGGAGAGAAGGCAGGTACGGGATACTGAGTTGGATGATCAGCCATGATCATATTGAATGGCGGTGCAGGCTCGAAGGGCCGAATGGCCTCTACTCCTGCACCTAATTTCTATGTTTCTATGTTTCTAGACCACACTCCCCACCATTGTAGATGTAGCCCAGTCCATCACACACACACCACACTTCCCACCATTGTAGATGTAGCCCAGTCCATCACACACACACCACACTCCCCACCATTGTAGATGTAGCCCAGTCCATCACACACACACCACACTCCCCACCATTGGCTCCATCTACACTTCACTGCCTCGGGAAAGCAGCCGAGATGAACAAAGACTTGTCCCTGTCCCACCCCGGTCATTCCTTCTTCTTCCCACTCCGGTCCAACAGAAGGCACAGAAACTCTAAAAGAGGCACGAGCAGACTCAGGAACAGCTTCTTCCCCTCTGTCATCAGGATGTACTGGGGGTTCTGAGGTTGGGAATGATGTTCAGTTTCTTAAGGGCCTGTCCCACTCGGGCGTCATTTGCGTGTCATTTACGCGACACCGTTTACGCGCGCATGGTGCGTGGTGACGTAGGCAGTGACGCACTGTCGCGCGCGGCGCCCTAGGATTTTGGGATGTACAAAATCTCCGCTCGCCATCTGCGTGACGTGCAAATAACGCTCAAGTGGGACAGGCCCTTTAACCTTCTCCAGGCCTGTTCTCCTGCCTTGTAAACCATGAAAAAAAGAGTCTCCAGAATCAATTTTCTATTAATAATCAAGAGGTTATTTAGGCAGCATGGCGCAAATGATACCATTTATAACTTGCAATGTACGATGTTGCCAACAGTTAGAGTCCATTCACTTGCCTGGTGTACATTAAATGTATCCCCTTTGTACAGCGTGGGCGCTTCTGTGACAATCTGCCATCGTTAAGAGCGCGGGAGATAATTCCGTCACGCTGGAACGCAACATCTAATGGTTTCTGTTTGGCCCTCAGGTCACACCACATTTAGCTTGATAGATACGAGAAGAACCAGCAGAAGATTACACATCAGTAAAAAACTAAGGAGCAAATGATTAAAGGCCTAACTGGACCAAAACAAGCACTATCGGTTATTTCAGACAATTTGGAATAAAAGAGAGAAATGAGTGGAGAGACTTTTAAGAAGTTTAATAAAGTTTAGCGGGCATTTTACCTACCGGTCAATTTTCCTTGGTCCTGAAAACTCCAATGCCCGGTCAGCGAAGGAGATTGCCTACGGCTGCCTGTAACTAAATAGCGACCCCACTCCACTGCACTACGAGTTAAAAAGAACCATGCCGACCAAACTTTACTCACGGAAATGTTTTCAACATGCTGAAAATTTATCCGCGACCTAGCTGAGGCCACAAGTATGCGGGAACTTCCCTCGAGCCTGAAGGAGAGTTCCAGCGACCTCATAGGACCTCCTGGGACCACGTGTCGACCAAAGATCCTACAGCGAGCAAGATAGTCCACTCGATGAGAAAGATGTAGTACGGTCATGGGCAGATTGACGGGTAATTTTCGGCCCCATTTCCGTCTCCGCACCAAAGATCCCGTAGCGGAGCAAAGATACTCGTGCGGAGACGGAAGCCGGTTACGGAAACATCCTCGTAAAAATAAAAGTTATTTGGTAAATATCTTCTCCTCATTTTCAGAATTTAAATTTATAAACACAAACTGTTCCCCCGCAACGTTGATTACACTGCGGGTCGGGTTACGGAAATGGATGAAAAAAAGGCCCACGTTCCGCTCTGTTGCGTACTACACGTCAGCCCATTGCATTTAGCAGGAGTGGTCTATCTTAGCAAAAGGATTTGAGTATAGGAGCAGGGAGGTTCTACTGCAGTTGTACAGGGTCTTGGTGAGACCACACCTGGAGTATTGCGTACAGTTTTGGTCTCCAAATCTGAGGAAGGACATTATTGCCATAGAGGGAGTGCAGAGAAGGTTCACCAGACTGATTCCTGGGATGTCAGGACTGTCTTATGAAGAAAGACTGGATAGACTTGGTTTATACTCACTAGAATTTAGGAGATTGAGAGGGGATGTTATAGAAACTTACAAAATTCTTAAGGGGTTGGACAGGCTAGATGCAGGAAGATTGCTCCCGATGTTGGGGAAGTCCAGGACAAGGGGTCACAGCTTAAGGATAAGGGGGAAACCCTTTCAAACCGAGATGAGAAGAACGTTTTTCACACAGAGAGTGGTGAATCTCTGGAACTCTCTGCCACAGAGGGTAGTCGAGGCCACAGTTCATTGGCTATATTTAAGAGGGAGTTAGATGTGGCCCTTGTGGCTAAGGGGATCAGAGGGTATGGAGAGAAGGCAGGTACGGGATACTGAGTTGGATGATCAGCCATGATCATATTGAATGACGGTGCAGGCTCGAATGGCCGAATGGCCTACTCCTGCACCTAATTTCTACGTATCTATCTTGCTCCGCTATAGGATCTTTGGTGTCGACCACGCTGCGAGTTTGAAGGTCGAAGACACTCTTCTATTTATTTTGAAATCTTTTAATTTGAATTTCACATCAATTTGCATACATACAATGATAACAGACAGTGACACTCAAGGCATAATTGTGCAACAGTAGGTAAGCGGCTCTCAAAGCCCTTACCCTTACCCACCTTCAACCCACCCGAATCAGGTCGGAACCAAACGGGGACAAACAACACTCACATAAACATCATAGATAAACAAAATATACTGGGGGGGGGGAAAAAAAAAAAAAAAAAAGAGACACTCTTCTAAACTCGCAGATTAGGTCTCCCAAGTGGGACAGCCCCTTGGGAGACCTCTGCACTCTTTCCAGCTACATGACATTTAATGATTAAATCTCTCAGCCGGCACAACTTTTTCCCAATGCAACTTCCCGATAAAGTGCACCTCACCTAGCTCGTCATGTGTCTTGAAAGTGATGGGAACAGTATTTAAGTTTAATTTTGCTCTTCTGATTGCAATTTCTCAATTAGAATCTCATTATGAAATGGAGTGGCCTCTTATTAAGAAAGCCCTTCCTAGATCGCGTTTGATTTTGCCCCGTACTTTGCGAGGATGAGATGAAAGATAACAACTCTGCTGCCGATTATCACCGCATGTGATGTTTCAAAGCCATGATTAGCTCAACTACTTCTGAACTGCAGTAACGAGCTTTTTCACACCCTCCAAATCCATAATGAAACAAGCTGCCCGAGGAGGTGTTTAAGAAAGAACTGCAGATGCTGGAAAATTCGAAGGTAGACAAAAGTGCTGGAGAAACTCAGCGGGTGCAGCAGCATCTATGGAGCGAAGGAAATAGGCAACGTTTTGGGCCGATACCCTTAGGGTTTTGGCCCAAAACGTTGCCTATCCCCTTCGCCATTCCTAGACCTTATCTGCGAAACGTTGCCTATTTCCTTCGCTCCATAGATGCTGCTGCACCCACTGAGTTTCTCCAGCACTTTTGTCTATCTTATAAATCTAAATCCCTGGGACAGTTCCTTTCTCTCATAGAAACATAGAAATTAGATGCAGGAGTAGGCCATTCGGCCCTTCGAGCCTGCACCGCCATTCAATATGATCATGGCTGATCATCCAACTCAGTATCCCGTACCTGCCTTCTCTCCATCCCCCCTGATCCCCTTAGCCACAAGGGCCACATCTAACTCCCTCTTAAATATAGCCAATGAACTGGCCTCAACTACCCTCTGTGGCAGAGAGTTCCAGAGATTCACCACTCGCTGTGTGAAAAAAGTTCTTCTCATCTCGGTTTTAAAGGATTTCCCTCTTATCCTTAAGCTGTGACCCCTTGTCCTGGACTTCCCTAACATCGGGAACAATCTTCCTGCATCTAGCCTGTCCAACCCCTTAAGAATTTTGTAAGTTTCTATAAGATCCCCACTCAATCTCCTAAATTCTAGAGAGTATAAACCAAGTCTATCCAGTCTTTCTTCATAAGACAGTCCTGACATCCCAGGAATCAGTCTGGTGAACCGTCTTTGCACTCCCTCTATGGCAATAATGTCCTTCCTCAGATTATGAGACCAAAACTGTACGCAATACTCCAGGTGTGGTCTCACCAAGACCCTGTACAACTGCAGTAGAACCTCCCTGCTCCTATACTCAAATCCTTTTGCAATGAGGGGTCTCAGAGGGGTCGACAGGTGACAGAAACAGTCTAGAAAGCAGTGCATCCAGCGCTCTCTGGAGACCAAGACACTAGTCTGAAGAAGGGTCTCGACCCAAGACGTCACCACTTCCTTCTCCCCAGAGATGCTGCCTGCCCCGCTGAGTTACCCCAGCATATCTTTTAGACTCCCTGTAGACTGCCTGATCGTTGTAATCTGCATAGCTGCTCCAATAATCCAATTACCACCCCCATCAACTGAAAGAGATGACACAAGGAGTGGAAGAAATTTGCATTCATTAAAACGCCACTTCCCCGGTGCATGGATTGAAACATTTATTTCATTGAACTTACGGCTCGCATTAGCTAACTGCCGTGCAGCTTTGGCACCGATCTTGGGGACTAATGAAACTTCTTGAGTAACAAGTGCACTATATTAAGGCGCTGATCAATCACTAATGACTTGCTCTGCATGCACAAGCAAGTTTCAAATATGTGCAAGTCACCGGGAAGATGCATGTGGGATGTTGGAGTTTGCATAGCTCAAGAGGTCTAATGTATCACCTGATGCCGGTGTGACTGTGTGTCGGTGAGTCTGTGGGATTCTCTGCCTCAGAGGGCGGTGGAGGCCGGTTCTCTGGATGCTTTCAAGAGAGAGCTAGATAGGACTCTTAAAAATAGCGGAGTCAAGGGATATGGGGAGAAGGCAGGAACGGGGTACTGATTGGGGATGATCATAGAAACATAGAAATTAGGTGCAGGAGTAGGCCATTCGGCCCTTCGAGCCTGCACCGCCATTCAATATGATCATGGCTGATCATCCAACTCAGTATCCCGTACCTGCCTTCTCTCCATACCCCCTGATCCCCTTAGCCACAAGGGCCACATCTAACTCCCTCTTAAATATAGCCAATGAACTGTGGCCTCAACTACCCTCTGTGGCAGAGAGTTCCAGAGATTCACCACTCTCTGTGTGAAAAAAGTTATTCTCATCTCGGTTTTAAAGGATTTCCCCTTTATCCTTAAGCTGTGACCCCTTGTCCTGGACTTCCCCAACATCGGGAACAATCTTCCTGCATCTAGCCTGTCCAACCCCTTAAGAATTTTGTAAGTTTCTATAAGATCCCCTCTCAATCTCCTAAATTCTAGAGAGTACAAGCCGAGTCTATCCTGTCTTTCTTCATAAGACAGTCCTGACATCCCAGGAATCAGTCTGGTGAACCGTCTCTGCACTCCCTCTATGATCAGCCATGATCACATTGAATGGCGGTGCTGGCTCGAAGGGCTGAATGGCCTACTCCTGCACCTATTGCCTATTGTCTATTGAGGAACCACAGTCATTTGGATGAGCCTTTAAAACCAAATCCTGGGTGCTCGATAAAATAATCTACTTTAATCTAGTTTAGTTTAGAGATACAGCGCGGAAACAGGCCCTTCAGCCCACTGAGTCCACGCCGACCAGCGACCACCCATACATATTTGAAGGACAGCACCTCATATTTCGCTTGGGCAGCTTACACACCAGCGATATGAACATTGACTTCTCTAACTTCAAGTAGCCCTTGCTTTCCCTCTCTCTCCATCCCCTCCCCCTTCCCAGTTCTCCCGCCAGTCTTACTGTCTCCGACTACATATTATCTACATACTGGATTTTGAAATGTTCAAAATCTTTTGTTGACGCTGATATGAAGCCGGCAGTCTCCGAAAAAATCACCAAGTGGGACAGGCCCTTTACTTCACCATCAGCACGAAAGAATATGTAAACATAGTTCTGTCAAAGATAAACAGTGAGGCTTCAAGAAGGCAGGTTAGGGATAGGTGGAGTGCCTAAAAAATGCTCAAATTCCTCTTCATGTGTCATAGAAACATAGACAATAGGTGCAGGGCGAGGCCATTCGGCTCTTCGAGCCAGCACCGCCATTCAATATGATCATGGCTGATCATCTATGATCAGTGTCCCATAGAAACATAGAAATTAGGTGCAGGAGTAGGCCATTCGGCCCTTCGAGCCTGCACCGCCATTTAATATGATCATAGCTGATCATCCAACTCAGTATCCCGTACCTGCCTTCTCTCCATACCCTCTGATCCCCTTGGCCACAAGGGCCACATCTAACTCCCTCTTAAATATAGCCAATGAACTGGCCTCAACTACCCTCTGTGGCAGAGAGTTCCAGAGATTCACCACTCTCTGTGTGAAAAAAGTTCTCCTCGTCTCGGTTTTAAAGGATTTCCCCCTTATCCTTATGCTGTGACCCCTTGTCCTGGACTTCCCCAACATCGGGAGCAATCTTCCCGTCCCGTTCCTGCTTTCTCCCCATATCCCTTGATTTCGTAAAAGAGGTAAATCTAACTCTCTCTTGAAAACATCCACTGCCTTCTGTGGCGGAGAATTCCACAGATTCACAACTCTCTGGGTGAAGAAGCTTTTCTTCACCTCAGTGTTATCATCATTCTGTGGTTTAAAGAAGGTGAAACTAAGCCTGTGTAACTAACGCTCACTGCAGTCGACATTAGTCAGACTCTGTTCTCAATTGTCAAAGTGCAAATGGCAATCGTAAGACAATAAAATAAGGTCGAAAGGGTAACAGGGCATTTGCTTAAGGTGGACACAAAAAGCTGGAATAACTCAGCGGGACAGGCAGCATCTCTGGAGAGAAGGGTCTGAATAAAGCTTTCACCCCGAAACGTCACCCATTCCTTCTCTCCGGAGATGCTGCCTGTCCCGCTGAGTTACTCCAGCTTTGCTCTTCACTGTTGCACCGAACACTATTATGTTGTATGTCATGTTGTTACTTGTGGTTGGAGCACCAAGGCAAATTCCTTGTATGTGAATACTTGGCCAATAAACTTACTTACTTACTTACTTAAGTGGGGCAGATCCTTAAGGGCCTGTCCCACGAGCATGCGCCCGCATGCGGCAAGCGCGACCTAAAGGACCGGTTCCACCAGCATGCGCCCGCATGCGGCGAGCGCGACCTAACGTGGTCGCTTGAGCCGTACGGCCTCGCGGGGCCGGTCCAACTTCAATCGCCGGAGCCGTATGGAGTTGTGCGGAGCTGGTCCCAACATCGCGCGGGGTTCCGAAAAACTGACCGTGTTCAAAAATTCAGCGCGGCAACGACCTGCCGCCTCGATGCCGTACGTCACGCGCGAACTTCCCGCGGACTTCGCTCGAACTTCATGTCACTCACTCAACCTCCACGCGGCACCCGCTTCTGGTGTGGCTGCGCTTGCCTCGTGCAGGCGCATGCTGGTGGGACCGGCCCTTTAGGTCGCGCTTGCCGCATGGAGCCGCATGCTGGTGGGACAGGTCCTTCAAGAGCAAGGTGTTGTTGGCTCGGCCCCAGAATTTTAATTTGGCTTTCATTTGCACTGTGTTTCCTCCCAATATTCTCTGCATCATGAGTGGAGTCACAGCATCAATTAATTAGTGATTGACCATTCTCAGAATAATTTATCTATTAGTGCTGTGGATGAATCGATAGTCAATTAGCATTGCTTCATCTGCTCCTGCCTGCCTGCCCAACACAGGATTCTCAGCAGCTTTGCTGACTCACAATGTCAATCTAAATTTAGATCAACAACCTCCCTTTCCAGAATTAACCCATCATTTGGGACAGGGACCAAGCTCCATGGGATACAACACGACATTAGTGGCCAGGTGACTCTAGCCTTCCTTGTCCTGCTTTGTAGCTGAGAATACAAGTACATAGAGGCACGGTGGCGCAGCGGTAGAGTTGCTGCCTCACAGCGCCAGAGACCCGGGTTCGATCCCGGCTACTACTCCGGGCGCTGACTGTACAGAGTTTATAGGTTCTCCCCCTGATCTGCATGGGTTTTCTCGGAGATAATAGACAATAGACAATAGATGCAGGAGTAGGCCATTCGGCCCCTACGATACTCGTACTACTGATATCGGAGCAACTATCTCATGAAAGTATAACGAGATTCCTGAGCCACTAATTCAAGATGAATCTTAATTTGATCACTTGTAAAATCTCTTCAAACATATTCTTTTCTTTCAGTCAGAATCTATCTCCTTTAGGTGCAGGAGTAGGCCATTCGGCCCTTTGAGCCAGCACCGCCATTCAATGTGATCATGGCTGATCATCCACAATCAGTACCGCTAGTTCCTGCCTTCTCCCCATATCCCAGGCCCTATCTAGCTCTCTCTTGAAAGTATCCAGAGAACTGGCCTCCACTGCCTTCTGAGGCAGAGAATTCCACAGACTCACAACTCTCTGGGTGAAAAAGTATTTAGAAACATAGACAATAGGTGCAGGAGTAGGCCATTCGGCCCTTCGAGCCTGCACCGCCATTCAAGATGATTATGGCTGATCATCCAACTCAGTATCCTGTACCTGCCTTCTCTCCACACCCCCTGATCCCTTTAGCCACAAGGGCCACATCTAACTCCCTCGTAAATATAGCCAATGAACTGTGGCCTCAACTACCTTCTGTGGCAGAGAATTCCACAGATTCACCACTCTCTGTGTGAAAAATGTTTTCCTCATCTCGGTCCTAAAACATTTCCCCCTTATCCTTAAACTGTGACCCCTTGTTCTGGACTTCCCCAACATCCCCAAGAATTTTGTAAGTTTCTATAAGATCCCCCCCTCAATCTTCTAAAATTCTAGCGAGGACAAACCGAGACAAGAGTCAAGAGTATTTAATTGTCGTGTCCACTGAAACAAAGAATTAAATTCCTGCTGGCAGCAGTATAACACAATACTCAATGGATAACATATTAAAGAAAGGCATTCAATGAAAAAAAAACAATATTAGTGTAAAAACTAAATATAAGGCCCAAGGTAGACAAAAATACTGAAGAAACTCAGATGCTGGGTGAGGCAGCATCTATGGAGCGAAGGAATAGGTGACGTTTCGGGTCGAGACCCTTCTGGAAACTCAGCGGGTGAGGCAGCATCTATGGAGCGAAGGAATAGGTGACGTTTCGGGTCGAGACCCTTCTGGAAACTCAGCGGGTGAGGCAGCATCTATGGAGCGAAGGAATAGGCGACGTTTCGGGTCGAGACCCTTCCGGGTCTCGACCCGAAACCTCACCTATTCCTTCGCTCCATAGAAGCTGCCTCACTCAGCATCTGAGTTTCTTCAGAAGTCACTGTCTGTCATGTTGTTACTTGCGGGCGGAGCACCAAGGCAAATTCCTTGTATGTGAATAGTTAGCCAATAAACTTATTCATTCATTCAAGTCTACTCCGCCATTCAATCATTGCTGATCTATCTCTCCCTCCTAACCCCATTCTTCTGCCTTCTCCCCATAACCCCTGACACCCGTACTAATCAAGAATCTATCTACTCCGCCTTAAAAATATCCACTGACGTGGCCTCCACTGCCTTCAGTGCAAAGAATTCCACAGATTCACCACCCTCTGACTAAAGAAATTCCTCCTCATCTCCTTCCCAAAGAAATGTCCTTCAATTCTGATGTTGAGACCTCTAGCCTTAGGGCCTTGGAGATAGACACAGAGTGCTGGAGTAGCTCAGCGGGTCAGGGAGCATCTCTCCAGAAAAGGAATGGTTGATGTTTTGGGTCGGAATCCTTCTTTGATGTGGACTGTTGGAGGGGTGTGACTGGCAGATTAAGAGAGATCGAGCCATTTTGAGGTGGTCACAGAATAATAGCTCACAGAAACAAGCCCTTCGGCCCAACTCGTCCATGTCACCGTCCTAGCCCGAGTCTAGGACTGCAGCATGGGGAGCCCAGCAGTAGAGTTGCTGCCTCCCAGCACCAGAGACCCATGTTCAATCCAGCCCATCCTCTCTCATCTTGAGCGATGCCCTCTAGGAGTTCTCTCCTGGGGAAAAGGTTCTGCCTGTCTCCCCTGTCTATTCCTCTCATAATTCTATATACTTAGACAAGTCAAGTCAAGTCAAGTTTATTTGTCACATACACATACGAGATGTGCAGTGAAATGAAAGTGGCGATGCTCGCGGACTTTTGTGCAAAAGACAAACAACAAAGCAACCAAACAAATTATAAACACAATCATAACACACATATTCTTTTACATAATAAATAATAGAAGGAAAAACGTTCTGTAGAGTTAGTCCCTGGTGAGATAGGCGTTTACAGTCCGAATTGCCTCTGGGAAGAAACTCCTTCTCAACCTCTCCGTTCTCACTGCATGGCAACGGAGGCGTTTGCCTGACCGTAGCGGCTGGAAAGTGCTTTATTAAATCAGGTCTCCCTTCAATCTCTGGAGAAAACAATCCATGCCTGTCCACCCACTCCCTCTAGCTAATGTCCAGCCATCATTCCGATAAGCCTCTGCCATCCCCTTTGCAAAGTCTGAGCCACATCCTTCCTGTAATGGGTTGACGAGAGTTGGTAAGCACTTAAAATTCGATGGCTCCAAGTACAATGCAACATTTGCAACTACATTTTAGCACAAGACAGAAGAACCTGATTATACGTGACCACATTCTTTGATGAACATGTTCAGTGTCACGTCTTTGATGTAGTCATGAAAATTTAATAAAGCACTTTCGTAATCAATAGAGCTCCGTTAAAACATGTTCATTCGGATAATGTAGAGAACACAGTGGCCAGGTTTGTATCTTCTCTGGCATTATATGGCAACGGCTCGACCTCATATCATTTTAGGAAATCCAACTCCTGAGGCTGAACAAGGATCCCGACCCAAAACACCATGCCAGGGGAACTGAATCATTGTAATGTCTTAAAGATGATATGCTCCTTCAGGTAGCATATAATAATGGGCTCCTATAATAATGGGCTCTTTACAATGCAGACACTAAAATCTGGAGTAACTCAGTGGGTCAGGCAGCATCTCTGGAGAAAAGGAATAGGTGACGTTTCGGGTCGAGACTCTTCTTCAGACTGAAGATCCTTCTTCAGATCCGAAACGTCACCCAGTGAGTTACTCCAGCACTTTGTGTAAACCAGCACCTGCAGTTCCTTCCTACACATCCTATTCATGCGGTGGCGCAGCGGTAGAGCCGCCGCCTCGCAGCGCCAGAGACCCGGGTTCGATCCTGACTACGGGCGCTGTCTGTACGGAGTTTGCACGTTCTCCCCGTGACCTGCGTGGGGTTTCTACGGGATCTCCGGTTTCCTCCCACACTCCAAAGGCGTGCAGGTTTGTAGATGAATTGGCTTGGTATAAAATGGAGTGTGTGTGTGTGTGTGTAGGATAGTGTTAGTGTGCCGGGGATCGCTGGTCGGCGCGGACTCGGTGGGCCGAAGGGCCTGTTTCCGCGCTGTATCTCTAAACTAAACTAATCAGCCGCTGATCAAGATTTCTTCATCTCTGATATTAAAAAAAGATCTGTCTAGCGCAGGTCTACACATAAGAATAAATGGCATGTGGAGAAGGGAGTTGTGGAGTTCTGCCTGACTGGGGGCTGTTCAAAAGGACAGCTCATTGATTTGCACTGACATGTGTGCTCTACAACATCGCCCTGAGAAGGTGAGCAAAATGTCAACAGTCTATTCAACATGATATCCTGTGCAATATTGACAAAAACATGCTCGCACATTAATCTCTGCAACATAAATAACCAGCGCTGCAAATCAAGATCTGGATGATAATGCTAATACACAATAGACAATAGGTGCAGCAGGAGGCCATTCGGCCCTTCGAACCAGCATCGCCATTCAATGTGATCATGGCTGATCATCCCCAATCAGTACCCCGTTCCTGCCTTCTCCCCATATCCCCTGACTCCGCTATCTTCAAGAGCCCTATCTAGCTCTCTCTTGAAAGTATCCAGAGAACCAGCCTCCACCGCCCTCTGAGGCAGAGAATTCCACACTCACCACTCTCTGTGTGAAAAAAAGTTTCCTCGTCTCCGTTCGAAATGGCTTACCCATTATTCTTAAACTGTGTGTGGCCCCTGGTTCTGGACTCCCCCAACATCGGGAACATGTTTCCTGCCTCTAGCGTGTCCTAACCCTTAACAATCTTAGGTACACAAAATTGCTGGAGAAACTCAGCGGGTGCAGCAGCATCTATGGAGCGAAGAAAATAGGCGACGTTTCGGGCCGAAACCCTTCTTCAGGGGTTAACAATCTTGTATGTTTCAATATGTTCTTATCCTTCCAAACTCCAGTTCCCTAAAGTTCGCTAAATACTGTCTGTACTGGTACACTAAATCCCCTTTAGTAGTGCCCTTCATTAAATTCTTAATGGGTTGGACAGGCTAGATGCAGGAAGATTGCTCCCGATGTTGGGGAAGTCCAGGACAAGGGGTCACAGCTTAAGGATAAGGGGGAAATCCTTTAAAACCGAGATGAGAAGAACTTTTTTCACACAGAGAGTGGTGAATCTCTGGAACTCTCTGCCGCAGAGGGTAGTCGAGGCCAGTTCATTGGCTATATTTAAGAGGGAGTTAGATGTGGCCCTTGTGGCTAAGGGGATCAGAGGGTATGGAGAGAAGGCAGGTACGGGATACTGAGTTGGATTATCAGCCATGATCATATTGAATGACGGTGCAGGCTCGAAGGGCCGAATGGCCTACTCCTGCACCTAATTTCTATGTTTCTATGTTTCTAAATCCCCATTTACTAGTGCCCATTAACTGTGGATCACCAGGAGATTCTCGGGTCAGGAAACAATCAATGTAGGGACTGTCCTTTGAAGCAGTGCCGAAGATGACTGATTGATAGGATAGTGGAAGTTATCCACATGGACTTTAGTCTATTGTCTATGGATGGACTCTGGTTATGATCCCTGGTCACCAGAGGGAGCTATTGGTCATGTTTGGAGGCTCGTGACTTGCTGTGCTGACAATACTTCCCCTTCACCAGAACAAGCGGTCAAAATCTTCATGTGTTTCTCAACATTCTGGTTCAACCGGGTGAATGGTAGATAGACACAACATGCTGGAGTAACTCAGCAGGGCAGGCAGCATCTGTGGAGAGAAGGAATGGGCGGCGTTCCTGGTCGAGACCCTACTTCAGACTAGTTAGGAAAAAGGGAAAACCAGAGATGTGGGCTATGATGAATGGGGGTGAAGAACTATGAGTGAAACATTTGCACATTCATTGTTCTTTATTGCATGTAGATACATAGATGCATAGACAATAGGTGCAGGAGTAGGCCATTCGGTCCTTCGAGCCAGCACCACAATTTAATGTGATTATGGCTGATCATCCCCAATCAGAACCTCGTTCCTGCCTTCTCCCCATATCCCTTGACTCCGCTATCTTTAAGAGCCCCATCTAGCTCTCTCTTGAAAGTATCCAATTTGGTGTCCTGCACTCTGTTTGAAATGCTGTGAAATTGAGTTTGATGGCCGGCACTCTGCGTGAAATGGAATTTCAAGGAATAGCAGTGACTGAGCTGCCAGCCCACCAGTCCTGAGTGACTGATCTGCCAGCCCACCAGGCATGAGTGACTGAGCTGCCAGCCCACCTGCCCGGAGTGACTGAGCTGCCAGCCCACCAGGCATGAGTGACTGAGCTGCCAGCCCAATATTCCATTCGGCCCACAATGTCCATACTAGCGCTCCAGAAAGCACCCCACCACCACAGACCACCAATATTGGAACTGGTGGAGAGGTGGAATATTGCGTGGGGGGAGCCAGCCCTCCCGTATGAACATGGGACCCAACGGGTCCCACTTTGTCTAAACTTCGGTTTAAACCAGCATCTGCAGTTCCTTCCTACACACGGTAATTAATGATTAGTTGCACAGGTGACATCATTTCTTCTTCTGCACTTGAATTTTAAATAGGAATGTAATTTTTAAAAACTCACCTTTCTCCACTTGAAAATAGTTCCACTGACATCGCTTATAAAGTGTGGGTTTAGAATCTAATGTAAGACACACGTGGGCTGAGCGAGCAAAGGGTTAAGCTAAAGATAGACACAGAGTGCTGGAGTAACTCAGCGGGTCAGGCAGCATCTGTGGAGAACATGGATAGGTGACGTTTCACAGAGTGCTGGAGTAACTCAGCGGGTCAGGCAGCATCTGTGGAGAACATGGATAGGTGACATTTCACAGAGTGCTGGAGTAACTCAGCGGGTGCAGCAGCATCTATGGAGCTAAGGAAATAGGCAACGTTTCGGGTCGAAACCCTTCCGGGTTTCGGCCCGAAACGTTGCCTATTTCCAGAAGGGTTTCGGCCCGAAATGTTGCCTATTTCCTTCGCTCCATAGATGCTGCTGCACCATAACTCAGCGGGTCAGGCAGCGTCTGTGGAGAACATGGATAGGTGACGTTTCACAGAGTGCTGGAGTAACTCAGCGGGCCAGGCAGCATCTGTTGTGGAGAACATGGATAGGTGATGTTTCACAGAGTGCTGGAGTAACTCAGCGGGTCAGGCAGCATCTGTGGAGAACATGGATAGGTGACGTTTCACAGAGTGCTGGAGTAACTCAGCGGGTCAGGCAGCATCTGTGGAGAACGTGGATAGGTGATGTTTCACAGAGTGCTGGAGTAACTCAGTGGGTCAGGCAGCATCTGTGGAGAACATGGATAGGTGACGGTTTGGGTGGAGACCCTTCTTCAGGCTGTGTTTTACCTTTGGTATCAACCAGCAGCTGTGGTTCCACGTTATTACAGAGTTAAACCACCCGGATTTAATATGAGGTTACTTGGTAATTTAGCAGATTGCAAATATGTAATAAAACTGCATTTCATCAAATAAATGTTAATTTAAACCATCACAGCCCATTATAATACAGGGAATTGCAGAGAGCTCAAATATTTTGGTCAGGAATGCAAATGAAAGTCGTTGTGTTAATAACGGTTGATTGTTGCTACAGGTGTCACCGTGTAACGGCGTGAGACGCTCCTGGATTGTCAATGTCCAGCTGCTTATTCTCACTAGTGACGCCCTGGATGGCCGGCACTTGGTTTGTACACCCGTCTGGGACAGGCTGTCTTCCCCTAATGAATTACTAAACCATTCATAAATCTGCCGGGTTCAGCTGGGCCGCCAGCGGGGTTGTTGCCGCGTCTTATTCAGCCTGGAGAGAGAGAGTGAGAGAGAGAGGGGGGGGATAGAGATCTATAGAGATAGAGGGTGATAGAGAGAAATAGAGAGAGAGAGAAAGGGAGAGAGAGGGGGGGATAGAGATCTATAGAGAAAGAATAGAGATAGAGAGAGAAAGAGAGAGAGAAAGGGAGAGAGGGGAGGGAGGGGGATAGAGATCGATAGAGATAGAGAGTGATAGAGGGTGATAGAGAGAAATAGAGAAATAGAGAGAGAGAAGGGGGGGGGGGGCATAAAGAGGGAGAGGGGGGATAGAGATAGATAGATAGATAGAGAGAGAGAGAGATAGATATATAGATAGAGATAGAGAGATATGGGGAGAGGGAGAGAGAGCGCGAGAGAGAGGGGGATAGAGAAATAGATGGAGAAAGAATAGAGATAGAGAAATAGGGAGAGATAAAGAGAGAGGGGGTAGAGATAGATAGAAAGAAAGAGAGATAGATAATAGATAGAGAGAGAGAGATGGGGGATAGTTGGAGAGAGCGATAGAGAGAGAGAAAGAACGAGAGAAAGAGAGAGATAGAGAGATAAATAGAGAGATAGGGGGAAAGAGCGAGCGAGAGGGATAGATATATAGAGGGAGGGGGCGAGGGGAGGGGATGGCGTGGGCTGGCAGCAATCATTCACTCTCTCTCCCCTCTCACCGAGAGCTTCGCATCTTCCGTATTTGTCTCAGTAACACTACCGGCGTCATCCACAAGATGAGAACAAGTGTGAGTGCAGGTAAGACATTGGTGCTGTGGGACTGACTGTGACTGACTGCGTGCGGGGCTGATCCCAGCGGCGGGGGAAACGCAGGTACTGTGGTTACACTTTGTTGTACAGCCCAGAGAACCTCTGCGGGACGGGCAGTGTGTGTGTGGGTGTGTGTGTGTGTGTGGGTGTGGGTGTGTGTGTGTGTGTGTGGATGTATGTGTGGGTGTGTGCATGTGTGTGTGTGTGTGTGTGTGTGTGTGTGTGGGTGTGTGTGTGTGGATGTATGTGTGTATGTGTGTGTATGTGTGTGGGTGTGGGTGTGGGTGTGTGGGTGTGTGTGTATGTGTGTCCGGACCCTTCTTCAGGCTGGCGTTTGTCAGTCGCCTGTAACTTAGGGAATCTCTTCACGGTGGCCACAGCGCCAGAGACCCGGGTTCGATCCCGACCACGGGCGCTGTCTGTACGGAGTTCGCACCTTCTCCCCCGTGGCCCGCGCGGGTTTTCTCCGGGTGCTCCGGCTTCCTCACGCGCTCCAATGACGTGCAGGTTTGTAGGTTCGCTGGGTTTCTGTGAAATTGGAAATTGCCCCCCGGTGTGTGTGGGATAGCGTTAGTGTGCGGGGATCGCTGGTCGGCACGGACTCGGTGGGCCGAAGGGCCTGTAGCTTACGCAGTTTCTTACGTAGCCTTCTACGCAGTATCTTAAAGTCAATAACTGGCCAGTGAGAGGTTGCGTTAGCCCAGTCTGTTCTTGAATGACTCGTTGTTCAGTGATCTGTGTGTTTAGGGTGCAAGAGTTCTGATCTAAGACCTCTCTCCCCCCTCTCCCTCCTCTACCCCCCTCCCCACCTCTCCTCCCCACACAACTACACCTAGTGCACACGTGTGTGTGGGTGTGAATGTATGAGTGTGTGTGTGAGTGTATATATGAGTGTGTGTGTATGTGTGTGAGAGTGTGTATATGTGAGTGTGTGTGTGTGAGTGTATATACGAGTGTGTGAGTGTGTATATGTGAGTGTGTGTGTGAGTGTATATATGAGTGTGAGTGTGTGTATATGTGTGTGTGAGTGTATATATGTGTGTGAGAGTGTATATATGTGAGTGTAAGTGTGGGAGAGTGTGTGGGAGTGTGTGAGTGTGTGTGTGGGAGTGTGAGTGTGTATGTGTAAGTGTGTGAATGTGTGTGAGTGTGAATGTGTGTGTGTGTGTGAGTGTAT
>JAWMAR010005664.1:0-24523 GCA_036785375.1 Leucoraja ocellata
GCCAGTGGGGGTGGTGTGGGGCCGTGGGGGTGGTGTAGGGCCAGTGGGGGGTGGTGGTGGGGCAGTGGGGGTGGGGTGGGGCCAGTGGTGGTGGGGTGGGGCCAGTGGGGGTGGGTGGGGGCCAGTGGGGCCAGTGGGTGGTGTGGGGCCAATGGGGGTGGTGTGGGTGCAACGGGACTGGTGTGGGACCAGTGGGGGTGGTGTGGGGCAGTGGGGGTGGTGTGGGGCCAGTGGGGGTGGTGTGGGGCCAGTGGGGGTGGCGTGGGGCCAGTGGGGGTGGTGTGGGGCCAGTGGGGGTGGTGTAGGGCCAGTGGGGGTGGTGTGGGGCCAGTGGGGGTGGGGTGGGGCCAGTGGGGGTGGGGTGGGGCCAGTGGGGGTGGGGTGGGGCCAGTGGGGTGGGGTTGGGGCTGTGGGGGTGGTGTGTGTGCAGTGTGGGGTGGTGTAGGGCCAGTGGGGGTGGTGTGGGGACCAGTGGGGGTGGTGTGGGGCCAGTGGGGGCGGTGTGGGCCAGTGGGGGCGGTGTTGGGGGCAGTGGGGGTGGTGTGGGGCAGTGGGGGTGGTGTGGCGCCAGTGGGGGTGGTGTGGGGCCAGAGGGGTTGGTTTGGGGTCAGTGGGGGGTGGTGTGAGGCCAGTGGGTGTGGTATGGGGCCAGTGGGGGTGGTGTGGGGCCAGTGGGGGTGGCGTGGGGCCAGTGGGGTGGTGTGGGGCAGTGGGGGTGGTGTGGGGCAGTGGGGGTGGTGTGGGGCAGTGGGGGTGGCGCGGGCCAGTGGGGGTGGCGTGGGGCCAGTGGGGTGGTGTGGGGCCAGTGGGGGTGGCGTGGGGCCAGTGGGGGTGGTGTGGGGGCAGTGGGGGTGGCGTGGGGCCAGTGGGGGTGGTGTGGGGCCAGTGGGGCCAGTGTGGGGGCAACGGGGGTGGTGTGGGGCCGTTGGGGGGGGTTTGGGGCCAGTGTGGGGGACGGGGGTGGTGTGGGGCCAGTGGGTGTGTGGGGCCAGTGGGGGTGGTGTGGGGCCAGAGGGGGTGGTGTGGGGTCAACGAGGCTGGTGTGGGCCCAGTGGGGGTGGTGTGGGGCAGTGGGGGTGGTGTGGGCCAGTGGGGGTGGCGTGGGGCCAGTGGGGGTGGTGTGGGGCAGTGGGTGTGGTGTGGGGGCAGTGGGGGTGGTGTGGGGCCAATGGGGGTGGCGTGGGGCCAGTGGGGGTGGTGTGGGGCCAGTGGGGGTGGTGTAGGGCCAGTGGGGGTGGTGTGGGGCCAGTGGGGGTGGTGGGGCCAGTGGGGGTGGGGTGGGGCCAGTGGGGGTGGTGTGGGGCCAGTGGGGGTGGTGTGGGGCCAGTGGGGGTGGTGTGGGTGCAACGGGACTGGTGTGGGACCAGTGGGGGTGGTGTGGGGCAGTGGGGGTGGTGTGGGGCCAGTGGGGGTGGTGTGGGGCCAGTGGGGGTGGCGTGGGGCCAGTGGGGGTGGTGTGGGGCCAGTGGGGGTGGTGTAGGGCCAGTGGGGGTGGTGTGGGGCCAGTGGGGGTGGGGTGGGGCCAGTGGGGGTGGGGTGGGGCCAGTGGGGGTGGGGTGGGGCCAGTGGGGGTGGTGTGGGGACAGTGGGGGTGGCGTGGGGCCAGTGGGGGTGGGGTGGGGCCAGTGGGGGTGGGGTGGGGCCAGTGGGGGTGGCGTGGGGCCAGTGGGGGTGGGGTGGGGCCAGTGGGGGTGGGATGGGGCAGTGGGGGCGTGGGGCCAGTGGGGGTGGGGTGGGGGCAGTGGGGGTGGTGTGGGGCCAGTGGGGGTGGTGTGGGTGCAGTGTGGGCGTAACGGGGCTGGTGCAGGACCAGTGGGGGTGGCGTGGGTCCAGTGGGGTGGTGTGGGGCCAGTGGGGTGGTGTGGGTGCAGTGTGGGCGCAACGGGGCTGGTGCAGGACCAGTGGGGGTGGCGTGGGTCCAGTGGGGCCAGTGGGGGTGGTGTGGGGCCAGTGGGGGTGGTGTAGGGCCAGAGGGGGTGGTGTGGGGCCAGTGGGGGTGGTGTGGGGCCTGTGTGCGGGCAACGGGGGTGGTGTGGGGCCAGTGGGGGTGGAGTGGGGCCAGTGGGGGTGGTGTGGGGCCAGTGGGGGTGGTGTGGGGCCAGTGGGGGTGGTGTGGGGCAGTGAGGGTGTTGTGGGGCCGGTGTGGGGCAACGGGGGTGGTGTGGGGCCAGTGGGGGGTGGTGTGGGGCCAGTGGGGGTGGTGTGGGGCCAGTGGGGGTGGGGTGGGGCCAGTGGGGGTGGTGTGGGGCCAGTGGGGTGGTGTGGGGCCAGTGGGGGTGGTGTGGGGCCAGTGGGGGTGGTGTGGGGCCAGTGGGGGTGGTGTGGGGCCAGTGGGGTGGTGTGGGGCCAGTGGGGGTGGTGTGGGGCCAGTGGGGGTGGTGTGGGGCCAGTGGGGGTGGTGTGGGGCCAGTGGGGGTGGCGTGGGGCCAGTGGGGGTGGTGTGGGGCCAGTGGGGGTGGTGTGGGGCCAGTGGGGGTGGTGTGGGGCCAGTGGGGGTGGGTGGGCCAGTGGGGGTGGTGTGGGGCCAGTGGGTGGTGGTGGGGCCAGTGGGGGTGGTGTGGGGCCAGTGGGGTTGGTGTGGGGCCAGTGGGGGTGGTGTGGGGCCAGTGGGGGTGGTGTGGGGCCAGTGGGGGTGGTGTGGGGCCAGTGGGGGTGGTGTGGGGCCAGTGGGGGTGGTGTGGGGCCAGTGGGGGTGGTGTGGGGGCCAGTGGGGGTGGTGTGGGGCCAGTGGGGTGGTGTGGGGCCAGTGGGGGTGGTAGACACCGCGCACCCTCCCCAGATGCCGTGGATGGAAATGCTGGACTTGGCACACTGCATCCCCCCCCCCCATTCCACTACTTACCTGGAGTAGACGCGAGGCATCGCGCTCAATGGGTGAAGCACAAATGGCAGTCTGATCCTGCCTGGGCCCACTGCGCACGCGCGGAGAGACGGCGCCATTTTGAGTCGCTTCCCCAACTGCGCAGGCGCGGATGGGCGAATTTGTTTCTCCCCCAGTGGCCGCAACCAGAATTACGGGCGATTTCCCACAAAGTGGAAACGCTGGTTGTGCTCCGGTTCTGGGTATTTTTTTCTTACTATGGGGGCAGTGGGGGTGGTGTGGTCGCACCCAGCGCACCCCCCCCCCACCCCCTTCGGACGGCCAAGACCAGTTATTTTGCACAATTTGTCTGCTGTGGATTGGAATACAACAATACAATACAATTTATTTGTCACTTAAACCTCATTGAGGTTCAAATGAAATGTTGTTTCTACAGTCATACACACAAGAAAAAGACCCAAGACACAACACAATTTACACAGACATCCATCACAGCGCATCTCCTCCTCACTGTGATGGAAGGCAAAAACTCATCTCTCCCCTGCACTCCCCATTCCCCTCCCGTTGCAGCCCCAATGACAATGGAGACCCGACAGGGAAAAGGTCGGGTTCCCGTGCAGGGGAAAGATTTTAAAAGTCCACACACACACACACACACACACACACACACACACACACACACACACACACACACACACACACACATACACACACACACACACACACACACACACACACACACACACACACACACACACACATACCCCGTCAAAAAAATAAAAACTACATTGAAACAAGACAAAAAATAATAAGAAGACAGACGGACTGTAGATGCCGCTGCGACGTGAGTAGCGCCGCCCACCGGTACAATTCAAACGAGTACTTTGTCCACATATCAGCCGAGCCTGCAGTGTGGTGGATCACCACACGGTGGGAGTGTTGTCCACAAGTGTTTAAGAATAAGGAGTAAGCCATTTAGAACTGAGATGAGGAAACAATTTCTCACACAGAGGTGAGTCTGTGGAATTCTCTGGCTCAGAGGCCAGTGGAGGCCGGTTCTCTGGATACTTTCAAGGGAGAGCTAGATAGATCTCTTAAAGCGTGGAGTCAGGGGATATGGGCAGTGCCGGATTTAATTGAAGAGAGGCCCTAGACTATTCCACTTGTGAGGCCCCTCCCAATCCCCCACCCCCACGACTGGAGAAAGATGGAGGAGCGTTTTAAATAATTTGTGTAAAGCCAAGGATGATGACGGGTGTTTAAAATTCCGCGATTCTCAATTCCTTCTCTAAAGGACATGAAATGTTAATGTTAAATATCATAGTGATGAAAAAAAATGCATAAATGTTAAAATTACCAACTGTTTTGTTTGGTTGTTTTGTTGTTTGTCTTTTGCACAAAAGTCCACGAGCATTGCCACTTTCATTTCACTGCACATCTCGTATGTGTATGTGACAAATAAACTTGACTTGACTTGACTTGTGAAAAACGTTTGCTATAACCGAGACTTTATAAACATTTTGTGGAATAAGCAGGAATTTTTAGGAAAATAAAATTGTAAGTTTACTGTTATATTTAAAAAAAACTAATACATAAAAACAACAAATAAAACACGTGAACTTTAAAAATGTTATTGCCTGGGAAGTGTTAATAAGATGAACATGGCCACCTGACAGTGCCAGTGTGACACTTTGATCCCACCGTATGTTGTCATTAAACAGTTGGTTTTAAAATACATATTAAGAAATAAAGAAACTACAATCATCAAATACATTTTTTTCTAGTCTTCCTCAATATAAAATCATCCAGAAATTCATCAAAATTTGTTTGTCTAAGTTTGTCAATGCACAAAATTCTCGGTGCAGACAACCTCTCTTGAGACATTGTGGCCCTTAATTCATTTTTAATTCTTTTGACTTGAAAAAGACCTCTCTCTCTCTCATTAAGCTAAGAAAAGAGCCGTTAGATTGCTTCCACATTAGGGAAGGCCATATGAATTGTTTCCTTGTATATTATTTGATAAAGGTCTGTATGAGACAGAGAGTGCTCTTCTGTATGCCTACGGCTTTGTCTCTCGTACGAGTGAAAGTGTAAAAGTTCATCTGTAAGTTCCAGGTCAACATCTTCTGGGTATGCTTCCATCAACAGTTCAACACCTTGCTGAATTTCCTGCTTAGATGCAGTCAGATTAGCAAGAAAGGAAAACATTTGTGCAACTTCACTGTACACAGTAGCTCTTCTTTTTAAATTGGTTTCAAGTGCATCTGGTATCGGAATAAATAATTTAATCCTAAACTTATCTCTTGAAGAGAGTTTATCTAAAGCATCAGGACCAGATGCACTTCCATCATTTCCTTGCCATTTCCTTACTCTTTGTCTCCCTGTGACAGTCTGTAGTTAACATCAGGCAAGGTGGCCTTTGCTTGTTGCTCAAGCTCATCAAAATCTTCTCTAATTTTGCTTACAAAATCCTGAAGTGAACTGTACAAACTTGCACAAGTACTCAATAACAGTAAGGATTTCTGAATGACTTTGTTGACCTTGTGGAAATGACCTAGCAGACGGGTCCAAAAATGCAGCATAAACACAAATTCCAGTTCTTCCATTTTCTGCAAAAGATTGTTAGCGTGAAGCCTGGTATCACCCTTCACATTAACATCAGAGTACAAGTGACCGAGGGCATCAGTGATAGCGCTGTAACTTTCCAAAATAGCTTCTGTGGCTTTTGCATGTGCCTCCCACCTAGTGTCTGACAAATATTGAGGCACTTTTGACTGAGGTTACAAAATGATTTTAGAACTGCCCATCTATTTGATGAAAAGAAGATGAAAGAAGGTATAAATGTCATTGATAATTCCAAAACAGTTCACTGCATCAAGTCAGCAATTAACAGCCGAACGGCCCACCAAATTTAATGAGTGAGCAGCGCGTGGAATAAATCTTGCAAATTTGTTTTTTCGAGGATATTTTGCTGCATACCCTTGTACCTACCAGCCATGTTGGCAGCATTGTCATAAGACTGCCCTCGGCATTTTCTAAAGTCAATTTCAAGCTCGGTAGTGAGATAGTTAAACACAAAATCAGCCATGCTTTCTCCTGAGTGGTCTTTTAGCTCAAGGAAAGTTAAAAATCTCTCACTCAATCTATTAAAGTCAACTGATCAGTATGTGAAATGTTGGGTGGAATCCACGGACAAGCTGAAATATCCAGGCTTTTTGCATTCTTAACTTTTGTTGCCATGAGTTGAATTATTTCCTCACATACAGTTTTTGACAAATGAGGGATTTCCTGATCGGGAGTTTCCATACCGATTGATATGAGCCAGTAAAAGTGGGTCAAATTTTGCAACTAGCTCTGAAAGGCAAAGAAACATAGAAAATAGGTGCAGGAGTAGAGGCCATTCGGCCCGTCGAGCCTGCACTGCCATTCAATATGATCATGGATGATCATCCAACTCAGTATCCTGTACCTGCATACCCCTGATCCCCTTAGCCACAAGGGCCACATCTAACTCCCTCTTAAATATAGATAATTGGTGTATTTGGAGATCCAAATTGTTCATTGTCTCTGAATGGTAAGCCTCGTTCTGCAAGAGTGCATGTTACAGATTCTCTCCATGTTACTATTCTGTCCATGACATGCCGCCAGTACTGCTGCTCTGCTTTTATTTGTTCCTGTAGCTTTGACGTTAACGTTTGCCCTCACGTTCTTGGTAAGTAAGTCAACGTGGCATTCCTGTGCTTCTCTGAGTTTTCATGAGTTTGGATAAGACAGGGGTTTTTCCAATCATCAAACCCTTCAGAAGCTAATTTGGAAAGTGGTGAAATCATTGGACAAAGTCAGCATGGATTTACGAAAGGTAAATCATGTCTGACGAATCTTATAGAATTTTTCGAGGATGTAACTAGTAGCGTGGATAGGGGAGAACCAGTGGATGTGGTGTATCTGGACTTCCAGAAGGCTTTCGACAAGGTCCCACATAAAAAATTAGTATACAAACTTAAAGCACAAGGCATTGGGGGTTCAGTATTGATGTGGATAGAGAACTGGCTGGCAAACAGGAAGCAAAGAGTAGGAGTAAACGGGTCCTTTTCACAATGGCAGGCAGTGACTAGTGGGGTACCCCAAGGCTCAGTACTGGGACCCCAGCTATTTACAATATATATTAATGATCTGGATGAGGGAATTGAAGGCAATATCTCCAAGTTTGCGGATGACACTAAGCTGGGGGGCAGTGTTAGCTGTGAGGAGGATGCTAGGAGACTGCAGGGTGACTTGGATAGGCTGGGTGAGTGGGCAAATGTTTGGCAGATGCAGTATAATGTGGATAAATGTGAGGTTATCCATTTTGGTGGCAAAAACAGGAAAGCAGACTATTATCTAAATGGTGGCCGATTGGGAAAGGGGGAGATGCAGCGAGACCTGGGTGTCATGGTACACCAGTCATTGAAGGTAGGCATGCAGGTGCAGCAGGCAGTAAAGAAAGCGAATGGTATGTTAGCTTTCATTGCAAAAGGATTTGAGTATAGGAGCAGAGAGGTTCTACTGCAGTTGTACAGGGTCTTGGTGAGACCACACCTGGAGTATTGCGTACAGTTTTGGTCTCCAAATCTGAGGAAGGACATTATTGCCATAGAGGGAGTGCAGAGACGGTTCACCAGACTGATTCCTGGGATGTCAGGACTGTCTTATGAAGAAAGACTGGATAGACTTGGTTTATACTCTCTAGAATTTAGAAGATTGAGAGGGGATCTTATAGAAACTTTCAAAATTCTTAAGGGGTTGGACAGGCTAGATGCAGGAAGATTGTTCCCGATGTTAGGGAAGTCCAGGACAAGGGGTCACAGCTTAAGGATAAAGGGGAAATCCTTTAAAACCGAGATGAGAAGAACTTTTTTCACGCAGAGAGTGGTGAATCTCTGGAACTCTCTGCCACAGAGGGTAGTTGAGGCCAGTTCATTGGCTATATTTAAGAGGGAGTTAGATGTGGCCCTTGTGGCTAAGGGGATCAGGGGGTATGGAGAGAAGGCAGGTACGGGATACTGAGTTGGATGATCAGCCATGATCATATTGAATGGCGGTGCAGGCTCGAAGGGCCGAATGGCCTACTCCTGCACCTAATTTCTATGTTTCTATGTTTCTATGTTTCTCAGATTCAGATTCAATTTTAATTGTCATTGTCAGTGTACAGTACAGAGACAACGAAATGCATTTAGCATCTCCCTTGAAGAGCGACATAGCAAACGATTTGAATAAAAAAAATAATAAGTGTCCGGGGGGGGGGGGGGGGGGGGGGGGGGTGGTGATTGGCAGTCACCGAGGTACGTTGTTTAGTAGAGTGACAGCCGCCGGAAAGAAGCTGTTCCTCGACCTGCTGGTTCGGCAACGGAGAGACCTGTAGCGCCTCCCGGATGGTAGGAGGGTAAACAGTCCATGGTTGGGGAGCGTGGAACCGGTGATGCGTTGGGCAATTTTCACCACCCTCTGCAATGCCTTCCGGTCGGAGACAGAGCAGTTGCCATACCATACTGTGATGCAGTTGGTAAGGATGCTCTCGATGGTGCAGCGGTAGAAGTTCACCAGGATCTGAGGAGACAGATGGACCTTCTTCAGTCTCCTCAGGAAGAAGAGACGCTGATGAGCCTTCTTGATCAGAGTAGAGGTATTGTGGGTCCAAGAGAGGTCATCGGAGATGTTGACTCCCAGGAACCTGAAGCTAGAAACACGTTCCACCTCCGTCCCGTTAATGTGGATGGGGGTGTGCGTGCCGCCTCTGGACTTCCTGAAGTCTACAATGAGCTCCTTGGTCTTCTTGGAGTTAAGGGCCAGGTTGTTGTCAGCGCACCATGCTGCTAAGTGCTGGACCTCCTCCCTGTAGGCCAGCTCATCGTTGTTGCTGATGAGGCCAATCATCGTTGTATCATCTGCATACTTGATGATGGTGTTAGTACCATGTACAGGTGTGCAGTCATAGGTGAAGAGGGAGTAGAAGAGGGGGCTCAGCACACAGCCCTGAGGAACGCCGGTGTTCAGGGTGAGGGTTGAAGAGGTGTGCTTGTCTAACCTCACAGACTGGGGTCTGTTGGTTAGAAAGTCCAGTATCCAGTTGCAGAGGGAGGGGTCGATGCCCAGGTTACCGAGTTTGGTGATCAGTTTTGATGGAATAATGGTGTTGAATGCTGAGCTGTAATCGATGAACAGCATTCTTACATAAGTGTCTCTGTTGTCGAGGTGGGAGAGGGCGGAGTGAAGTGCCGTTGAGATGGCATCCTCCGTACTCCTGTTCTTGCGGTAGGCAAACTGATAGGGATCCAGTGTGGGGGGTAGGCAGCTTTTGAGGTGTGCCAGGACCAGCCTCTCGAAGCACTTGGTGATGATGGGGGTAAGTGCAACTGGGCGGAAGTCGTTGAGGCTTGCCGCAGTGGAGTGTTTTGGCACTGGCACGATGGAGGTGGCTTTAAGGCAAGTGGGGACAACTGCTTGGGCAAGTGACAGGTTGAAGATGTCAGTCCAGACGTCTGTCAGCTGCGCAGCACAGGCTCTGAGCACGCGCCCGGGGATGCCGTCAGGGCCAGCAGCCTTACGTGCATTAGTCCTACTCAGTGCCACGTACACGTCGTAGGGGGTGAGTGTGAGGGGTTGGTGATCGGCAGGTAGCACAGCCTTGATGGCTGTCTCTAGATTGTCCCTGTCGAAGCGGCCATAGAAGTGATTAAGCTCCTCAAGGAAGGAGGCGTCGCTGGATGAGGGGGTGATGTTGGAGGGTCTGTAGTCCGTGATGGCCTGGATGCCTTGCCACATGCGTCGGGGGTCGGAGTTGTTGTTGAAGTGCTCCTCAATCCTGAGCTTATGGCAGTGCTTGGCCTTCCTGATGCCCCTCTTCAGGTTAGCCCTGGATGAACTGTAGGCTCGAGCATCGCCTGACCTGAAAGCGGTGTCCCGTGCTTTCAGCAGTAGCCTGACCTCGCTGTTCATCCATGGCTTCTGATTCGGGTATATGGTCACCTGTTTGAGGGAGGTGACACTATTGATGGTGGAGTTTATAAAGTCCAGAACAGAGGATGTATAGGAATCAATGTCCGTGTGAGAGTCAAGGGTGGCCTGGGCTGCAAACGCCTTCCAGTCAGTGTTTCCAAAACACTGCTGAAGTGTGAAGTCCGCTTCCTCTGACCAGACTTTAACTGTCCTTACTGTTGGTTTAACCCGTCTGATGAGTGGGGAGTACTTAGGGAGCAGGAACAATGAGACGTGATCAGACTGACCAAGGTGGGGGAGGGGGATGGCTTCTAAAGATGTAGCAGAAGATGCAATGTTTGGAAAGAGTTTACAAACAAAGCAATATATCCGGCCTTTTGAGGGAGAATACACAAGCCACTCTCGGCTATATTGTTTCTCCGTTGACTTTAGTTGAATAAAAAAGGGCTTTGGTGCAAAACGTAGACTGATGGAATTTGAAAATGGTCCACAACGATGCTGAACTTTGGAGGGGCCCCTTTGTACCCAATAGGATACGTGCTCTTGTGATAATTCTATCCACAAACCAACGTCTGTTACAGTAGATCTATGTTTTGGCATCATCTTTCACTGAGTCTGGAACATCTTGGACTTGGCCTACCTTACCAGGTGTGAGCTGAAAATTCTGACTATCTAGATAATTAATAGTCTCATCTTGACCACTTCCTGTTTGCACTGTGTTTTGATTTTAGAAACAATGCTACCACATATGGTTACCGACCGGTCTGCTGATCCTATGCCGGTGAGTATGTTTAATGATCCGTTTTGTTCCTTTTTTCCAGTAGTTTTAATCGAAACAGTGCGGAGGTGTTAAACGCGTGTCCTAGCCCTCCATAGCGCCACCGAAAGTCCGTCTCTGCTCCTATCACTTACATAGAAACATAGAAACACAGAAAGGAAAATCATGTTTGACTAATCTTCTGGATATTTTTGAGGATGTGACAAGTAAAATGGATGAAGGGGTGCCAGTGGATGTAGTATATCTAGACTTTCAGAAAGCCTTTGATAAGGTCCCGCACGGGAGACTGGTGACTAAAATTAGAGCACATGGTATTGGGGGTAGGGTGTTGACATGGATAGAAAATTGGTTGGCAGACAGGAAGCAAAGAGTAGAAGTGAACGAGTCCTTTTCAGAATGGCAGGCAGTGGCGAGTGGAGTGCTGCAAGGCTCGGTGTTGGGGGCCGCAACTGTTTACCATATATATTAATGATTTGGAAGAGGGAATTAGGAGCAACACTAGCAAGTTTGCGGATGACACAAAGCTGGGTGGCAGTGTGAACTGTGAAGAGGATGTTAGGAGGCTGCAGGGTGACCTGGACAGGTTGAGTGAGTGGGCAGATGCGTGGCAGATGCACTATAATATAGATAAATGTGAGGTTACCCACTTTGGCGGCAAAACAAGGGGGCAGATTATTATCTCAATGGGGTTAGGTTAGGTAAGGGGGAGGTACAGCGAGACCTGGGTGTCCTTGTACACCGGTCACTGAAAGTTGGCGTGCAGGTACAGCAGGCAGTGAAGAAAGCTAATGGAATGTTGGCCTTCATAAAAAGAGGATTTCAGTATAGGAGTAAAAAGGTTCTTCTGCAGTTGTATAGGGCTCTGGTGAGACCACATCTGGAGTATTGTGTACAATTTTGGTCTCCTAATTTGAGGAAGGGCATCCTTGTGATTGTGGCAGTGCAGCGTAGGTTCACGAGATTGATCCCTGGGATGGCAGGACTGTTATATGAGGAAAGATTGAAAGACTAGGCTTGTATTCACTGGAGTTTAGAAGGATGAGGGATATCTTATAGAAACATATAAAATTATAAAAGGACTGGACAAGCTAGATGCAGGAAAACTGTTCCCAATGTGGGGTGAGTCCAGAACCAGGGGCCACAGTCTTAGAATAAAGGGGAGGTCATTTAAGACTGAGGTGAGAAAAAACGTTTTCACCCAGAGAGTTGTGAATTTGTGGAATTCCCTGCCACAGAGGGCAGTGGAGGCCAAGTCACTGGATGGATTTAAGAGAGAGTACGATAGAGCTCTAGGGGCTAGTCAAGGGATATGGGGAGAAGGCAGGCACGGGTTATTGGTAGGGGACGATCAGCCATGATCACAATGAATGGCGGTGCTGGCTCGAAGGGCCGAATGGCCTCCTCCTGCACCTATTTTCTATGTTTCTGTGGCTGTGATTTTTTTGGCCATCTTACTCAGAGTCCTTCTCCGCTGCGCAGGCCCTGAGGATTTTTCCCATCGATGAAAAATAAAAGACTTATTAGTGTTTAAAAAATCTTGAGATTCTCTCTCCTGTCAATCACTGCCATGCCAGCCACGCCCCTCCCAGTGGGAGGGGGAGGGATTATAAAACCCGGAAGTATGGGCATGGTTCAGTCTGTCTGATGGCCAGGGAGAGGTCCTGATTCTCTGTCTGAGCTGGGAAACTACAGAACACTGTGAGTATGCAATGTACTGGAATAAATGATTTGTTAGCCCTTAATGAAAATGAAATTAGTTGTTTTGCCTGCCCTGTGCTTGAAAGGCAAAGGAAATGAAGTGAAAATGCAATGAGCTGTTTGGTTTGAGCCTGCCTGGTGCTTGAAAGTGCAATGGCAATGGAAGTGAAGGGAAAATGCAATCAGCTGTTTGGCTTGGGCCAATTTACCACACCATCATCCAGATCATTGATGTATATGACAAACAACAGTGGACCCAACACAGATCCCCGTGGCACCCCACTCGTCACTGGCCTCCAACCTGACAAATAGTTATCCAACATTACTCTCTGGCATCTCCCATTCAGCCACTGTTGAATCCATCTTGCTACTCCACTATTAATACCCAACAATTGAACCTTCTTAACCAACCTTCCATGAGGAACCTTGTCAAAGGCCTTACTGAAGTCCATATAGACAACATAACATCCACCATGATCACAATGAATGGCGGTGCTGGCTCGAAGGGCCGAATAGCCTCCTCCTGCACCTATTTTCTATGTTTCTACATTTACCCTCATCAATTTCCCTAGTAACCTCTTCAAAAAATTCAAGATTAGTCAAACATGACCTTCCAGGCACAAATCCATGTTGACTGTTCCTAATCAGACCCTGTTTATCCAGATGATTATTATACATATAATATCTATGTATCCTTTCCATTAATTTGTCCACCACTGACGTCAAACTAACAGGTCTATAATTGCTAGGTTTACTCTTAGAACCCTTTTTAAACAATGGAACAACATGCGCAGTACGCCAATCCTCCGGCACCATTCCTGTTTCTAATGACATTTGACATATTTCTGTCATAGCCCCTGCTATTTCTACACTAACTTCCCTCAATGTTCTAGGGAATATCCTGACCAGACCTGGAGACATATCCACTTTTATATTTTTCAAAAGTGTCAGTACTTCCTCTTTTTTGAACCTCATAGTTTCCATAGCTACTCTACTTGTTTCCCTTACCTCACATAATTCAATATCCTTCTCCTTGGTGAATACCAAAGAAAATAAATTGTTCAATATCTCTCCCATCTCTTTTGGCTCTGTTGATAGCTGTCCACTCTGACTTTCTAATGGACCAATTTTATCCCTCGTTATCCTTTTGCTATTAAATTAGCTGTAGAAACCCTTTGGATTCAATTTCACCTTACTTTCCAAAGCAACCTCATATCTTCTTTTAGCTTTTCTAATTTCTTTCTTGAGATTCTTTTTACATTCTTTATACTCCTCAAGCACCTCATTTACTCCATGCTGCCTATAATTATTGTAGATCTCTCTCTTCCGAAACAAGTGTCCAATTTCCCTTGAAAACCATGGCTCTTTCCAATTATTACTCTTTCCTTTCAATCGAACAGGGACATAAAGATTCTGTACACTTAAAATTTCACCTTTAAATGTCTTCCATTTCTCTTCTACATCCTTCCCATTAAACAAAATGTCCCAATTCACTCCTTTTAAATCCTTTCGCATCTCCTCAAGGTTAGCCTTTCTCCAATCAAAAATCTCAACCCTAGGTCCAGTTCTGACCCTCTCCATAATTATATTGAAACTAATGGTATTGTAATCACTGGACCCGAAGTGTTCCCCAACGCATACCTCTGCCACCTGACCCATCTCATTTCCGAACAGGAGGTCCAGCACTGCCCCTTCTCTAGTAGGTACCTCTATGTATTGCTGCAAAAAACTATCCTGCACACATTTTTACAAACTCCAAACCATCCAGCCCATTTACAGAATGTGTTTCCCAGTCTATGTGTGGAAAATTGAAATCTCCCACAATCACTATCTTGTGCTTACTACTAATATCTGCGATCTCCTTACATATTTGCTCTTCCAATTCTCGTTCCCCATTTGGCAGTCTATAATACACCCCTATAAGTGTTGCTGCACCTTTCCCATTTCTTAGTTCCACCTAAATAGCCTCCCTAGATGAGCCCTCTAATCTATCCTGCCAAAGCACTGCTGTAATATCTTCCCTGACAAGCAATGCAACACCTCCACCTCTTGCCCCTCCAATTCTATCACACCTGAAGCAACGAAATCCTGGAATATTTAGTTTCTAATCACAGCACTCCTGCAACCATGTTTCACTGATCGCCACAACATCATACTTCCAGGTGTCAATCCAGACTCTAAGCTCATCCACTTTTCTTACAATGCTCCTAGCATTAAAATATACACATTTAAGAAACCCACCCTCTCTTATTCTCCGTTTATTATCTTTTTCTTCTCTCTCCCCTACATGTTGGGTCAGAGTGCTTCCCTTCTCTGCCTCCTGCCTCACACTCTGTCTGCTAGCTTTCCCTATTTGAGTCCCTCCCCCTAACTGTTCTAGTTTAAAGTCTCCCCAGTAGCCTTTGCAAATCTCTCCGCCAGGATATTGGTCCCCCTCGAGTTCGAGTGCAACCCGTCCTTTCTGTACAGGTCCCACCTTCCCCAAAAGAGGTCCCAATGATCCAGAAACTTGAATCCATACCCACTGCACCAGTCCCTCATCCACGCATTTATCCTCCACCTCGCTCCATTCCTACTCTCACTGTCGCGTGGCACAGGCAGTAATCCTGAGATTGTTACCTTTGCAGTCCTTCTCCTTAACTCTCCTCCCAACTCACTAAATTCTCCCTTCAGGACCTCCTCTTTTTCTACCTATGTCATTGGTACCTATATGTACCATAACCTCAGGCTCCTCTCCCTCCCATTTCAGGATTTCTTGGACACGTTCAGACACATCCCTGACCCTGGCACCAGGGAGGCAAACTACCATCCGGGTCTCCTGACTGCGTCCACAGAATCGTCTGTCTGACCCCCTAACTATAGAGTCCCCTATTACTACTGCCCTCCCCTTCTTTTCCTTACCCCTCTGAGCAACCGGACCGGTCTCTGTACTGGAGGCCCGGCCACTGTTGCTACCCCCAGGTAGGCTGTCTCCCCCAACAGTACTTAAACAGGAGTACTTATTGCCAAGGTGTACAGCCACCGGGGTACTCTCTAGCCCCTGCCTGTGCCCCTTGCCCCTCCTAACCGTGACCCAGTTGTCTGTCTCCCGTGGTCTTGGAGTGACCACCTCTCTGTAACTCCTCTCTATGACTTCCTCACTCTCCCTGACCAGACGGAGGTCATCGAGCTGCTGCTCCAGGTTCCTAATACTGTTCCTTAGGAGCCCCATCTCGCTGCACCTGCCGCAGATGTGGACGTCTGGAGGGCCATCAGACTCCATGACCTCCCACATCTGACATCCAGAACAGACCGTGTATGTTGCAAAGCCCAATTCCATTTGCCACTTCTTTTCCCACAGACCCAAGTGTCCAGGTCCTTCTGCAGATTGACGGCTTGCTTTAAGTTACCTACCCCTCCACGTAACTGTGTATCATTTGTAAACCTGACGAATAAGCCACCAATTCCATCATCCGGTTCAATGACATATGATGTGCAGACTATCCGCAACATAGACACCTGCGGAACGCCACCACTCACCAGCAGCCATCCAGTAAAGGCTCCCTTCATTGCTTTCTCACTCTGCTTTCTACCAATAAGCCATACACACTGGTACCTCCCTCCATACCACAGGGTCCTATCTTATCTAGCAGCCTCTAGTGCAACCCTTATCAAAGTACTTCTGAAAATCCAAACAGGCAACATCCCCTGACTCTTCTTTGTCTATCCTGCTTGGTACTTCCTGAATGAATTCCAATAGACTTGGTACTTCCTGAATGAATTCCAATAGATTTGTCAGGCATAATTGTCCCTTAACATCCTGACTACGAAAACAGACGGGACTTAATGTTACACGAAGAGCAGTGGGGCCGTCAGCGTGACATCTCAACGTTACCAGTTTGTAGTATAACAAGAATAGGATTAATCCCATATAAATAGTTGATAGCCTCGTTTAATCCGGGCAGAAAGAGTTTATATATTACCAATATGTATTGTAACATAAATGTGTGAAACCAAGTATGTCAGGTGACAGGGATAATACTGTTTACAAGATAATTCTTGAGTTTGCGTCAGGATGCACAGGGCCTGGCACGCTACGGAATGCGACTGTATTGAGCGTTAAAATACAGGGACAATATATTTTAAGCTCTGTCTGGAGTTCTTCACATCACTAACATCCTATCTACCCACTCCTTCAGACACCTCCAGCCTCCTCTGGAAAAGATCCCCCCCATTCCCACATTGGCATGATCAATAATTCTAGGCCGAGAGTGGAAGCAAGGTAACCTCGAACGTGAATGGCTGCCTGGTAGAAAAGAGACATATGTAGGTACAATTGCGAGGTAGCACGTGATCCCGTGTAATAAATATGAATAAAAATGTATGGCGACATATCGTCTCCCCTCCCCCATCAGGCAAGAGGCACAGGTGAGAAAACGCAAGACTCCAGATTCAGGAACAATTTATTTCCGGCTGTTATCAGGGAACTGAATGATTCTATCAGCAACAAGAGTGTGGGCCTGAGCTACTCTCTCCCTTATTGGGGAACCTTGGACTATATTTAAGTGGAGTTTACTGGGCTTTATCCACAAAAGCTTTTCACTATTCCTCTGTGAACGTGACAATAAAGGAAGCTAAACTATGCTAACAAAAAAAATATCTGTATCAGTGGCAACCGAGTGCTCACTAGCACCATCCTCTGGTCACAGGTAATGTTCGAAATTCAATCTAAAATCCAAATTCTGCAATAAACATATGCACCATGAGATGGCAGCAGATACAATACAATACCATTTATTTGTCATTTGAACCTCACATGAGGTTCAAACAAAATTTGGTTTCTGCAGTCATACAAGAAAAGAACCAAGACACACACCAACACAATTTACACAAACATCCATCACAGTGAATCTCCATCTCACTGTGATGGAAGGCAAAGTCTTGTCTCTCCCCTACTCTCCATTCCTCTCCCGATGTCAAAGTCAAAGCCCCCGGCGGGCGCTAGCAAGTCCGCAGCAATTTAAAGCCACGCCGGGCGATGTGAGGCCCTGCCCCGGGTAATGGTGTTGGAGCCCCCGGCGGGCGCTAGCAAGTCCGCGGCAATTTAAAGCCACACCGGGTGATGTGAGGCCTCGCTCCAGGTCACTCTCAGCCCCACAATTCAAGCGGGAGAAGTCGCTTTTGCCGGTGCCCCGCAAAGCAATCTCCCACCGGGGACCCGCGAGCTCCCGGTGTCACCATCCACCGGAGTCGGGTCGCAGCAGCTCGCCACCGCAGCTCTCCACGCTCCGAACTCTCCACGCTCCGAAGCTGGCCAGCTCCATGATGGTAGGTCCGCAGCTCCGCCAGCTCCGTGACCTGAGCCCCCAGGTCCTTCCGTTGGAGGCCGCTCCACTGTGCTAGGCCCCAACGACAACGGAGACCCGACAGGGGAAAGGTCGGGTCCCCGTGCAGGGAAGAGATTTAAAAGTTTCCCCCACCCACCCCCCACACATACACATTTAAAAGCCCACTACAAACTATACCCTCAACGGGACAAAAAATATATTAAACAACACAGACAGACTGCAGAGGCCGCTGCGACATCGGTCGTGCCGCCCACCCGATGCAGACACTCTCTGGGCAACACTGAATGGAAACGCTCCTTGTTGCACGAGATGGAAAGAGTACGCAGGATCCTAATGCTCGTATTAATCTAAAATCACAAGTCAAGTCAAGTCAAGTCCATTTTATTTCTATAACACATTTAAAAACAACTCTCGTTGACCAATGTGCTTTACATTAGTGCAGGTACTAACGTGCTACATACATTGGTACATAGATCTAACAATACATACACACAGCGCTCCCTCAGAGGATGCCAAGAAACGCTTGTGAGTAGAAATAAGTTTTATGTCTTGACATAGAAACATTGAAAATAGGTGCAGAATAGTCCCTTCGAGCCTGCACCGCCATTCAATATGATCATGGCTGATCATCCAACTCAGTATCCCGTACCTGCCTTCTCTCCATACCCCCTGATCCCTTTAGCCACAAGGGCCACATCTAACTCCCTCTTAAATATAGCCAATGAACTGGCCTCAACTACCTTCTGTGGCAGAGAATTCCACAGATTCACCACTCTCTGTGTGACTTAAAAGAGTCGATGGAGGGGGCAGTTCTGATGAGGAGAGGGATGCTGTTCCACAGTCTAGGTGCTGCAACCACCCCTGAGCTTATGCCTAGACCGCGGGACAGTCAGTAGCCCCAAGTCTGCCGACCTGAGGGACCGGAATGGTGGGTTAGCAGATTTTTGATATAGGTGGGGGGCAAGCCCGTTAAGGGCTTTGTATACATATAGGAGGAGCTTGAAATTGATTCTGTACCTTACTGGGAGCCAGTGGAGAGAGGCCCGAATCGGGGTGATGTAGTCCCTTTTACGGGTACCCGTCAGAAGTCTCGCTGCGGCGTTTTAGACCAGTTGCAGGATGGACAGGGAAGATTGGCTGATGCCAGTGTAGAGGGAGTTGCAGTAGTCAAGGCAAGAGGAGATAAATGAGTGGATGATCTTTTCAATGTCATCGATTGGAGGAATGGTTTGATTTTAGCTATCGTGCAAAGCTGGAAGAAGCTAGCTTTTACCACAGCATTGACTTGTTTGTCAAACTTCAATCGGAGTCAAATATCAGGCCTGGTTTTTGACGTGCAGTTTGAGTAAGGACGTTAGGCTTCCAAGGCTGCCCGCTGTCGTTTTGATTGAGTCCGAGGGGCCGAGGGGCCTACAGGCAGCAATTAAAGAGCGCACCCCCAGAGGTGAGGACTGTTCAGAGCTGGTCGGGGAGGGGGGGGGCAGAGGAACAACTCCAGGACTGTTTGGAGTCTGTAGACTGGGCAAAGTTCAGGGACTCGGCAACGGACCTGAACGAATACGCCACAGTCGTTACAGACTTCTTAAAGAAATGTGTGGAGGACTGCATCCCAACAAAAATCTTCCGAGTGTTTCCCAATCAGAAGGCTTGGATGAACTTTGAGATCCGCACTCTCCTGAAGACCAGACACCGGGCATTCATGTCTGATGATACAGTTGCCTACAAGAAGTCCAGATACGACCTTGGTAAGGCCATCAAAAAGGCCAAAAGGGACTTCTGCTCCAAACTGGAGGATGAGTCAGATGTTCAGCAGCTGTGGCGGGGCCTGAATGCAATCACCTCCTACAAGGCGAAACCAGGAGGCAGCTCGAATGTCAGCGAAACATCACTCCCTGACGAGCTCAATGCGTTTTACGCACGCTTTGATAGGGAGAATACTGATGTGCCTTCCCGATCCCCCATTCGCTGTGATGGCATTTCAGTCTCAGTCACAGAGGCCGACGTCAGAAAATCCTTCAAAGCGGTGAACCATGAAAGGCACCTGGACCTGATGGTATACCCGGTCATGTTCTAAAAACCTGTGCGGACCAACTGGCGGGAGTTTTTACGGACATTTTCAATCTCTCACTTCTGAGGTCTGAGGTTCCCACCTGCTTTAAAAAGGCATCAATAATACCGGTGCCCAAGAAGAGCAAGGTGACGTGCCTCAATGGCTATCAACCAGTGGCACTAACGCCGGTGGTGATGAAGTGCTATGAGAGGTTGATCATGGCGCAAGTCAACTCCTACCTCGACAAAAACCTGAACCCACTGCAGTTCGCTTACCGCCACAACAGGTCATAGGACCATAGAAAATAGGTGCAGGAGTAGGCCATTCGGCCCTTCGAGCCTGCACCGCCATTTAATATGATCATGGCTGATCATCCAACTCAGTATCCTGTACCTGTTTTCTCTCCATACCCCCTGATCCCTTCAGCCACAAGGGCCACATCTAACTCCCTTCTGTGGCAGAGAATTCCAGAGATTCACCACTCTCTGTGTGAAAAATGTTTTCCTCATCTTGGTCCTAAAAGATTTCCCCCTTATCCTTAAACTGTGACCCCTTGTTCTGGAATTCCCCAACATCAGGAACAATCTTCCTGCATCTAGCCTGTCCAACCCCTTAAGAATTTTGTAAGTTTCTATAAGATCCCCCCTCAATCTTCTAAATTCTAGTGAGTACAAACCGAGTCTATCCAGTCTTTCTTCATATGAAAGTCCTGACATCCCATCCCATGCCACTTAAGATCAACGGTGGATGCGATCTCGCTGGCCCTCCACTCCGCTCTGGACCACTTGTCCAACAAAAACTCATATGTCAGGCTGTTATTCATTGATTACAGCTCGGCATTTAATACAATCATCCCCTCCAAGTTGGCGACCAAAGAACTGGGTCTCTGCGCATCCCTCTGCAATTGGATCCTCGAATTCCTCATTCACAGATCAGACTGTTCGTCAGCCTGGCGTCACTGGGTGATAAGATTGGATAAAGGATGAGAAGATTTATTAAGAGTCCATTATAAAGGATGAGGTTACGGAGTTCATGATAAAATAGGCCAAAGTCAGGGTGGGTTTGTGAAAGGGAGATCTTGCCTGACGTATCTGCTGGAATTCTTAGAAACGGAAAGTCAGTGAATGTTGTTTACCTAGATTTTCAGAAAGACTTTGATAATGTGTCACATGCGAGACTGCGAAGGAAGATGAGTGCTTGTGGTATCAAAGGGGAGATAGTAGCATGGATAGCAGTTTGGCTGGATGGCAGAAGGCAATGAGTGGAATAAAGAGTTTTCTTTGGTTGTCTGCCAGTGACTAGCGGAGTTCCGCAGCGATCGGTGCTGTAGCCGCTACTCTTCACGTTGTATATTAATGATTTGGATGAGGGGATGGAAGGATTTGTGGCCAAGTTAGCAGATTATACGAAAATATTTAGAGGGGCAGGTAGTGTAGAGAAAACAGGGACTGTGCTACATTTATTTCAAGAGGACTAGAATACAAAAGGTGGGATGTAATGCTGAGGTTTTATAAAGAGCTCATCAGGCTGCATTTTGAGGGATTCTGGGCCCCATATCTGAGGAAGGATGTGGTGGCTATGGAGAAGGTCCAGAGGAGGTTTACAAGATTGATGCCGGGAATGATGATGATAGTTTGACAGCACTGAGCCTGCACTCGTTGGTGTTTAGAAGGATGTGTGGAAGGGGGGGGGCGGCTATTGAAAGTTGCCAAATAGTGAAAGGCTTGAATTGATTTTATGGAGAGAAGATATTCCCACTAGTGGGAGAGTTTACGAACAGACGTCCAAGCTACAGAATTAAAGGACCTTCCTTGAGGAAGGAGACGAGAAGGGTTTTCGTAAGTTACAGGGTGGATCATCTGTGGAATGCCATGCCACTTAAGGCTGGGGAGGCCAAGTGAATGGATATATTTAGGAAGAGATTGATAGTTTCTCGATTAGTACGGATGTAAGGAGTTATGGGGAGAAGACAGGCGATTGGGAGATAGAGATAGATCAGCCGTTACTAACTGGTGGAGTATACTTGATGTGCCGAATGGACATTCTGCTCTCTTCACATGAATTTATGAACAATATCAGACACAACGCCAAATGTAGAGCGTCCGTAACCGGCATCGTTTACTAAATATAGGACCCAGTAATTTACACAAAGAGCGCCAATGCTGATCACTATGGAGAAGGTGATTGGGAATCTGACACAGCTGAAGGTGGATGTCACCTGGAATGGACGGACTGCATCCTAGGGTTCTGAAAGTGTTAGTTTCAGAGATTGTGGAGGCGCTGATAGTGATATTTCAGAAATCACTAGTCGGGAGTAGTCCCAGATGATTGGAAAATTGCCAATATTACCGGGGCTGGCCTTAGGAGGTACGGGGCCCAATTGGGAACAATTTAGGTGAGCCCCAGCTTCCCAGCCAAGGTCTGTTGATTCATAGAAGTACAAATAAAGTATATTATAGACTTTATATCTCTATGGTAGAATGGAAAGTTATCAAAATGTGTGCTTAAAAAGTGCCTGAGAGTTAATGGACCAAACAGATCTAAGCTACAATTTAATATAAAATTCCATACATGTAAGCCTACAAGTAACAAACAAAATGTGTAGATCATCTCAGAAAAGTACATAGTTACAATACCATGTTTTAGTTACTGTGAAATGAAAAAAAAAGTAATTTAATTAAATAGATCCTTGGAAAACCAATAACCATTGGTGAAAAAACAGTCCAGTCATTACATTTTGGGCTTCAGCCCGATCCTACCCTTTGGGCTTCTACCCCATCCTAACTTAGTTGTGTGTGTTAGTTGTCTGTGCGTCCAGAACAAGGGGTCATAGTTTAAGGATAAGAGGGAAATCTTTTAGGACCGAGATGAGGAAAACTTTTTTCACAGAGAGAGTGGTGAATCTCTGGAATTCTCTGCCGCAGAAGGTAGTTGAGGCCAGTTTATTGGCTATATTTAAGAGAGAGTTAGATCTGGCCCTTGTGGCTAAAGGGATCAAGGGGTATGGAGAGAAGGCAGGTACGGGATACTGAGTTGGATTAGATTAGATTAGATATAATTTATTGCCACACAACCAGGGTTGGTGGAATTTGGGTTGTCAGCAGCGGTACAATAATAAAGAACACACAACCACAATAAAACTGTAACACAAACATCCACCACAGCATTCATCACTGTGGTGGAAGGCACAAAATTTGGCCAGTCCTCCTCCATTTCTCCCCCGTGGTCAGGACCAGAGTCCAGAGTCAGTCCAGGATTGGCTATTCCTCACCGGAGACCGCGGCTTTAAGTTGGGGTAGGCAGCAGGCCGGCGGTCAAGATTTAAAGTCTCTGCTGCAGCCAGAAGCACCGTAGACTGCAGGGCCGGCGGTCGAAGCTCCCCTCCAGGGGTGATGGTGAGTTCACGCCAGGCCCGCGGTAGAAGTTATCCGCCGGCCGGCAGTGATGGCTTCTTCTTCCCCCGGGTCCCCCACGAGGGATCCCGGGCTGCGGACGCCGCGCCAGCTGGAGCAGCTGGAGCTGTGCAGACTTCAGGCTGCCGGCAGCCCCGGGCCAGCGAAACGGAGCGCTCCCCTCCAGCGAGCCCCAGCGAGGGCCCACCCGCTCCACAACGAGAGTCCACGCTGCGCCCGCCGCTGAAGCCCCGGGCGTGTCGCCTGGAAAGGCCGCGCCAATCCTTGATGTTAGGCCACGGGGGAGGCGACCTGGAAAAAGTTGCCTCTCCATGGAGGAGGCGACCAAAGCGGTTTCCCCATCACCCCCCCACACACACCACCCCCACACACCACCCACACACACCCCCCCACACACCACCCCCACACACCCCCCCACACACCACCCCCACACACACCACCCACACACACCACCCCCCCCACAAACACCACCACCACACACCACCCCCCCACACACCCCCCCACACACACCACCCCCACACACCACCCCCCCACACACCCCCCCCACACACACCACCCCCACACACCACCCCCCCACACACCCCCACACACACCACCCCCACACACCACCCCCCCACACCCCCCCCCACACACACCACCCCCACACACCCCCCCACACACACCCCACCCCCCACACACACACCCCCCCACACACCCCCCCACACACACCACCCCCACACACACCACCACCACACACCACCCCCCCACACACCCCCCCACACACACACCACCCCCCACACACACCCCCCCCACACACCCCCCCCACACACACCACCCCCCACACACACCCCCCCACACACACCCCCCCACACACACCCCCACACACCACCCCCCCACACACCCCCCCACACACACCACCCCCCCACACACCCCCCCCACACACACCACCCCCACACACCACCCCCCCACACACCCCCCCACACACACCCCCCACACACACCCCCCCACACACACCCCACCCCCCACACACACCCCCCCACACACACCCCCCCACACACACCCCCCACACACACCCCCCCACACACACCCCACCCCCCACACACACCACCCCCCACACACCACCCCCCCACACACCACCCCCCACACACACCACCCCCCACACACACCACCCCCACACACACCACCCCCCACACACACCACCCCCCACACACCACACCACCCCCACACACACCCCCCCCACACACACCCCCCCCACACACACCCCCCCACACAACACCCCCCCCACACACACCACCCCCACACACCACCCCCCCACACACACCACCCCCACACACCCCCCCACACAACACCCCCCCCACACACACCACCCCCACACACCACCCCCCACACAACCCCCCCACACACCCCCCCACACACACACCCCCACACACACCCCCCCCACACACACCCCCCACACACACCCCACACACACCCCACCCCCCA